>JAODAL010067675.1:0-17181 GCA_025379985.1 Phyllomedusa bahiana | reverse complement strand
GAGTTTGGGGGGTTTTGATCCAGGGATTTTTTCCTGATGCCAGTTTTTGGAAAAAAATTTTTTCCCCTTTTGTGTGGGGCAAATTGCCCTTTTCCTCGGATCAACCTTTGCAGGGTTATGGGTTGGGGGACCCCAAATGGCCCCCTGTGGGTAAATTGGGCCCCTAGCCCCATTAGTTTCTTGAAAAATTTGGGGGTTGACCCAGCGATTTTTTTTGATCCCAAAATTTTGGGCACTGGGAAAAAGGAATTTTTTCCCCCTTTGCATGTGAAAATTTTTTGGAATCTGCCTTATAGGGGGGTTTTCCCTTTCCCTTGGGACCCAACCCTTTTATGAAAACAGACTGGACTCAAATTGGACCTGTTTTTTTTTTTCCCAATTTTTAATTTTACTGTGTTACTTTTCACACTTTCAATGATCATTAGATTCTGGAAAAATTTGGGGGGTTGATCCGGGGATTATTCTTATGCCAGATTTAAATTTCGGAAGGAATTTTTTTTTTCTTTTAGGGGGAACATTTGGAACCCTCCCTTGGTAGGGGGGTTTGCCCCCCATGGACCCAAAAAGTTATAGATTTTTATAGACTGGAAACCCTTGGTTCGTGTTTTTTTCCCAAACCCCTTTATTTAAACGGCACTATGTTACCACTTTGTTTTTATAAATTTTAATTTTCAGAAAAGGAAGGTGAAAGGGGTGGATTGCTTCATTCAAAATCCTTCCATCCTGAATCAAAGCCCCCAAACCCACTTTTGATTTCCATCATTGATAGAAATTTTGTTTCAATTTGGGTCAAGTGCCTTCTGCTTTAAAAAGTGCTTTGATAGGGGTTGGCCCAGGATAAAAATTTTGGAGAAAATTTCAAAGGGAAAAAAAATCCACCATAAAAAAAACCCCCTAATTGGTTTTTTTTTTGGGGGAAAACCCCCTACGGGAACACAGCCCCCATTCACCTCAAATGTACCTTTTGGGAAATGCCCGGAAAAAATTTAGCGCTATTTTTCTTTTCAATGACAAACACCACGGGAAAAAAACCTAAACGGATCCATTAAAAAATTTAATAGGGTCTTTTGGGGCGGTGGGTCCCCCCAAATTGGGAAACAAAATCCAAATAAATTTTCCTTTTCCCTACCTCTGCTTTTGGAAGTTTTAAGGGAAACCCTTTCCGACACAGGTGTAAACCCCAACCTTAAGACAAGGTCCCCTCTTCTCAGCACATAGCTTTCCCAACCAGAGCCCGATTTTTTAAAGTTTTTAATAGGGGCCCAAAATACTGTGATATTTGGAAATTAGGCCCTATACACGCTATAGAAGGGGGCATAACTAAAATTTCCCCATAGGGTCAAGAGCAAAATAAAGAAGGGGCCCCCATCCTTTTGGGGGAAAAGGAAAAAATTAAAAAAAAAAGCATTATTTAAATAGCTCCATGAACCCCGAGAACCCAATATTTGGGCCAAAATAGGGGGGAAATCCCCCCTTTACCCCCTATTGACTAGAAAAATGTTGAATTTTTTGGGCCATTTTTATGGCCCCTCAGACTCCTTAGCCCTTGACAGCTTCTAGGGGCACTTTTGGGCCCAAATGAAATTATATGCGTTTTGGTTTCTCTTGTAGAGTTTGCAAGTGCTGATTTTGATGGTTGCATCCCGTCTCTTTGGCATGATTTGAAAAAGGGCACCAGGGATTAGTCGTGGGGGAGCCGGGGCTCTGGCCCAGCAGCAAGGGGAAAGGAAATTTTAAAACTTAAAACCAAAGTTGGAAAAATTTTAGATTTTTAGCAAATGAGTTTTTAATAAAAAAAACTTTTGAGTGTCTGGGGGGGGAAACCCGACCCCGGGGTGCCCCTAGCCGGTAAAATTTAAATAGCAGTTTTGGCCCGGGGGGCTTTGGGCTAGCCGGGTTTTAAAAATCAGAGTTTGGGCCCTCGTACTGTCAAAATGGATTTTTCCCAAAAATTATTTCAGGTGAGGTTTCAATAAATTTCATGAAAATTTTTTCTTGCCCTTTTGGAGTTTTGTTATAATTTTCCCGGGAAATTTTCACCCCCTCCCCCCCAAAATTTAAAAATTAAAACAGTCCCCTTTCATTATAGAGAAAAAAACATTTTTACGTTAGCCCTTTTTTGGGGTTGTTTTCTAGGGGGGGTTGTACTTTAATTAAAAGGGTTTCGGGGCGGGGTAAAAATTTTAAAAATGATTTTAAGCCTATTTTTTTTTGCAGGGGGCCAAACTTTTTTTCCCTATAAAAAATTTAAAATTTTAAAATTTACTGTGCTAAAATCGGGTTTTCAAAACCCAAAAACCCCTTTTTGTTGCGGGTTTTTTTTAAGGGGGAAAAAAAGCCCTTTTAAAAAGTCCCGACCCCCAAAAAAAAGAGGGGGTTCTGACAATGCCCAGAGGGGGTTTTGTTTTGGGGGCCCCCAGAAATTTTTGTTTTTTGGGGAAACCCAAAACCCAGTGGAGATAAATTTTTGGGGGGGTCCACCAGTAAAGGTTAAATTTTTGGGGTTTCCCAAGGGGATTTTTGGTTCCGGGGGCCCCCCCAGTGGAGAGATTCTTGGGATCCCCCGGGGATTTTTGATTTTTGGGGCCCACCAGGGGTTGATTCTTGGGATCCACAAGTGGAGTTGACCTTGGGGGCCCCAGTGGAGTTGATTCTTGGGTCCCCCCAGGGGAAAATTGATTTTTGGCACCCCCAAAGGATTGACTTTTGGAAACCCCTTCTGTGAAGTTGTTTTTTTTGGGCCACCAGTGAGTTGATTTTTGGACCCCCCCGTGGAGCTGTTACCGGGGGCCCCACCGTAAAGTTGTTTTTTGGGGTCCCAAAGTGGAGATGATTTTGGGGCCCCCAGTGGGGTTGATTTTTTTGGGGCCCCCAGTGGAGTTTTTCGGGAGCCTATGTAAAGTTGACTTTGGGCCCTTCGTGAAGTTGATTTTTGGGGGCCACCAGTGGAGATTTTTTTGGCCCCACCCTGGAATCTTTCTTGGGACCCAAGTGAATTTTCTTTTTCTTAGGGCCCCCAAATGGATTTTTAAATTATCGACCCCCCCCCAGTGGAGTGATTCCTGGGGCGGATTGTGGAGTTGATTATGGCCCCCACCCAGGGATTGTTTTTCCTGGGGCCCACCAGTAGGTTTTGATTCTTGGGGACCACCAGTAAGTTGATTCTTGAGGTTCACTTGTAAAGTTGATTCTAGGGCCCAACAGTGAAGTTAATGCTTGGGGGCCCCAACACGAATCGGGTACAAATTCAGGCTCCAAAACTAAAATGGACAGTTTTCTTCCACGGTCAAATTTTTCATTGTCCATCAAAAAATCAATTTTGCTACTATTTTTTTTTTATTTTGTAACTTTTAAAATTGTGTTTTATTTAAATAAAAAAAAAAATTGTAAAAAAATTTTTCAGCTGCTGGGGTCCCAATTTCCCAGGGTTGGACAAAAACCCCCTTGAAAATTGTTTTTTGGCAGCTCAAAATACCCACAATATCTGTTTTAAATTTTTTGGGGGAAAAAAGGTTGGTTTTTAAGTACCCACAAAATTACAATTTGAAAACCTTTGGACAAAAGTGATACCTTCCCAAAAATTTTATGTGGATCCCAAAGAAATGGAACCCCCTGGGGGGCCAGACCCCCCTTTGGTTTTTAAATCCCTTTGAAAATGGGGGGGTTTTATAACCTTACAACACTCATGAGGGGAAAAGGGGTTTTTTTTTTGCCTCCCGGGAGAGAAAGAAATTAAACCAAGTGACTTTCAAATGGGTGTTAAGGGGGGGGAAAAAAAACTGTTATTTAGGGGGGGCCACTTTAAAATCATTGTTTTTTGGGGCCACTAGGGGTTTGGTTTACAAATTTTACCCCTTCCCAATCGACTTGAAGGTTTTCTCCACTTTACCCCAAGGGTTTTCGCAGCCCCCCATAGTAGCGTTTTGGCTAGTATTTTTTTTTAGTTTAGAAACATTGTAATTTAAAATTTTGGGGATTTTTATTTTTAAAAAAAAAGTTAAATTTTTTAAAAAAAAATTTCTCTTAAACTGCCGGCGGCTTTGGGTTAACGGGGGTGCAGTCCCCCTTGTTTTAAATGTTTGGGGGGCATAAAAAAACTTGGGAGAAAAACGGAATTTTTTGGCCTAAAAATTGGGACTTTTTCGGTAATTTTTTGCCCTTTAAAAAAAAAAATTTAGAAAACCCCTGGGAAAATAGTGGAAAAAAAAAAAAACAACAAAATTTCTTTTTTCTGAAAATTTTCTTAAAGGGGGCCCCTTTAAATCTTTACTAGGAACCACCAAGACTGGGGTTTTAAAAAATTTTTCCCCAACTGACTTTGACGTTTTTCTCCACCGCAATAGCCGTTTTTCCCCTGATTCAGTGTGGAGCAGCCAATTTTTTTTAATTTTTCTTTTTGGGCCCAGCTAAAATTAAGTTTTTTTTTTTTTTTCCCCCTAGAATTTTTTTTTAAAAACATTTTTGAAACAGTTCCCCCAGGCCCCGGAGCACGGGGGTTCAGCAGGGGCACCTTTTTTTATTGCGTTTTTGCAAATGAATTTTGGAAATTTTTTTTTTTTTCCCCTCTAGAATTTCTTTTTAAAAAATTTTTTTAAAAAAACAATTTTTCCGTTTCCGGAAGAAACGGGGTTTTCAGCACGGGGGCATCATTTGGTTTTTTTTGATGTATGGGGGCTAAATTTATGTTTTTTTTTCAAATTTGTTCTTTTGAATTTTTATTTAAAAATTTTTTTTTAAAAACATTTTTTCCCAGCTTCTGGACACGGGGTTTCCCAGCAATGCACAGCCCAATTAAATTTTAATGCCTTTTGGGGGGGTTTTGAATTTTATGTTTTTTTTTGTTTTTTTTTTAGAATTTTTTTTTTTTTAAATTTTAAAAAAAAATCAAAAAAATTTTTCCACTGCCGAATCAATGGGTTTCGGGCAGGGGCCACGCCACTTTTTAAAAGCCTTTTGGAAATTTGAATTAGGGAGTTATTCTTTTGGAATTTTTTTTCTTTTAATTATTTTAAATTTCCCTTTTTAAACAATTAACCACTGCCGGACCCCTTTTGGTTTCAACACGGCCGGGGTCTCTCCGAAAGGGTTGTTTGGCATTGAATCCGGGGTTTTTTTTTTTGGGAATTTTTCAAAAAATTTTTATTGTAATTTTTTAAAAACAATTCCTCCGGCTGCCTTTGGCACTGGGTTCAGGGTCCCCCCCATTTTTTAAAATGTTTTTTGGCAGCTGCTTTTCTGATTTTTTTTTTTTTTTTGGACTTTAAAAAAAAAAAAAAAAATAATTTTTATATTTTATATATTTTATTAAAACATATTATTTATTTGGTATATGTGTTATATATTTAAAAATATTAAATATATATATTTAAAATTTTTTCCTAATTTTTTTTAAAAAATTTTTACACCTAATACCCCCTTGGGTAAGGAATGGCACGGGCACTCGTTTAATGTTTTTTGGCAGCTGAAATTCGGATTTATTTTTTGGACTTTAAAAAAAAAAAAAAAATTTAAATATATATATATAAATATGTATGTGTATTAATATATATAAAAATATAAATGTGTATATATATATTTTTTAAAATTTTATGTATTATAATATATAAAATTTATATATATTTTTGTTTAAATATTTTATGTAAATATAAAATAAGTTATATTTTATTTTTTTAATTTATATATATATTTTAATATATTTATTTTTTTAAATAATATATATGTGTATAAAATATATATATATAATATATTTTTTAAATATTATTTATATATATAAAAATAATAAATATATATTTATATATATATATATTTTTTGATTCTTTTAAAAAATTTTTTAAACCTACCTAGGCCTGGTTGGGAATTTGGCACAGCCACTCGTTTAATGTTGTTTGGCCCCTTTGAATTCGGGTTTTAAATTTTTTGAAAAAAAAAAAATTCTTATATTTTTAAAACCCAATTTCCAGCTGCCGGAGCACGGGGTTTTCAGAATGGCACACCCCCTTTTATTTTAAATGTGGTTTGGGCCAGCTAAATTCTGAGTTATTATTTTTATTTTTTTTTAAAAAATGTTTTTTAGCCTCTTAAAACAATTTGCACCTCCCGGGGGCCCCCCTTTTTCCCGGCGCGGCCCCAGCCACTTATTAAAATCCGTTTGTCAGCTGAAAATACCTGCAGAAATTTAAAAAAAAAATAGGTTCTTAATAAGTGCAGGTTAGAGGGCCCGCCCCGGCAGGAAGCCCCCCCGCACGCGCCCCCACGTGGGGGGCAGCCTTTGAAAATTAGACCTTATGCCGTCTCTGCAGCCGGGCAGAGGCTGCATCTAATTCTAATTTCAATCTTTTCGCTTCCAGTAGGTAACGGACTCAATCTGAAATAAGTGCGATATAATGACCCCGGGAAAAAGGGAAAAGGGAAAATTTTCATTAAACGGGAAACGAAAATTTGAAAGTTTAATGCGGGGGGTTTTCCTTTTAACCGCCCCCTCCTTTAAAATAAAATTTTTTTTCCAAAATCCTCAGATTAGGCTTTTCTTTGTTACCTCGGCGCGAGAGATTTATTTTTTTTTCGGAGAAAAGGTTTTGGGCCCGCGCGGACCCCCCCTCTTTACTAAAAAGGGAAATTTTTACGAAAAAAATTTTATGGGGGGACATCGGCTTTTTTGGGGTTTTTTGGGAAAAATTTTCCGAAATATCGGGGGTGAAATAAACCTTGTGACAGAGGCAGTTCTTAGTTTACAGAGAAAGGGCCCGTGTTTGGGAAAATTTGCCGTATAAAAATGTTTTTTAATGGGGCAAAGTTTTAGTTTTTGGAATCGGGGCCCCTAAAAGTCAAAGTCTTCCTGGCTAATTTTTCCTCTAATTTAAAAGGGAAATAAAAAAATTTTTATTTTTTATTTTTTTTTGTAGATTTATTTGGTTTAACTGAGGAAAAAAAAAACTAGATAATGACTTTTAAAGTGAAACGGGCAGATATATTCCATAAACGCTGGTAAAGCACTAAATTTATGGGATCGGGTTTATTTTGGGGGAAAAAATTTTCAAGTCGGGTAATTGATGGTTTTCTGCTGAAAAATCGAGGGGCTCCCCAAATCCATGAAAAAAAGCTGCTCTGACCCTAAAAGAAATAGGAAGAAAACCCCCCCCTCCCCCCCCCCCCCCCCTCCCCCCCCCCCCGAAAAATCTGAGATCAAAGGGGGAAAAGATCCCCTTTGTTTTTTTACATTCTTGAAAAAAGGGGGGGCAGTATTAAAGAAAGTTTTTTTCCCTTGTACATAGGGGCAGAAATTATGGGTGGGTTTATATTCTTGAAACTTAGGGGGCGAAATTAAATAGTGTTTTTATTCTTGTAATGGGAGCAGTATTTATAGTAGAAAAATTTTGGTACATGGGGGGGGGCCGTATTTTTGTAGTTATTTTTTCTTTTTTAATGGGGGCCGTATTAAATTTTTTTTAATTTTCCCCGGGTACTTTGGGGGGAAAGGTTTTAAATAGAAGTTATTTTCCTTGTACAAGGGAGCAGTATTATGGGTAGTTATATTCTTGTACATGGGAAGCAGTTTTATAGTGTTTATTCTTGTACAAAAGGGGAGCGTATTATAGTAGTTTTTATTCTTGAAATTTAGGGAGCGCAGTATTATTTTAGTTAAAATTTTTGTACAAAAGGACGGGAAAAGACGTAATTAATTTTTTTTTGAAACTTGGGGGAGCAGAAATTTTGGTAGTGAAAATTCTTTGTTACATAGGGGCGTTTTTTTTTATGGGTAGTTAAAATTCATGTCATAGGAGCAGTATTATAGAAAATTTAAATTTTTGGGAAAATTAGGGGGCAGTATTATAGAAATTTTATATTCTTTTTCCATAGGGGAGCAGTAATTATAGTAGTTATATTTCTTGTCCCATGGGGGCAGAAATTATAGTAGTTACTTTTTGGGTACATAGACCCGTTTATAGTAGTTATTTTCTTGTACATAGGGGGAAAGGTATTATAGTAGTTAAAATTCTTTTTACATAGGAGGCGGGATTATAGTATTTTATTTTTCTTGTACATGGGGGGAAAAAAAATTATAGAAAGTGATATGCTTGTACATAGGGAGCAGAAATTTAAGAAAGTTTTTTTCCCTTGAACATTAGGGGAAAGAAAATTAAATAGTTGTTTTATTTCTTGTACATAGGGGGGAGTATTATGAAAGGTTTATTTTTCTTGTAAATGGGGGGGCAGAAATTAAATAGTAGTTATTTTTGTAAAATAGAGAGAAGTTTTAAATGGGTAGTTATATTCTTGAAACTGGGGGGCCCATTTTAAAGTAGTTTTTAATTTTTTGGGTACATAGAGGCATTTATAGTAGTTTTTTTTCCTGTACTAGGAGGTATTTTTATAGAAATTTTATTTTCCCTTGTACTTTTGGGAAGCAGAAATTAAAAATTTTTATATTCTTGTCCCATGGGAAAGCAGTATTTTTGGTGTTATTTTCCCTTTTCATAGGGGGTAGTATTAAAATATTTGGGTTTTCCTGTACATAGGAGCATTTATTTTTTAGTAGTTTTTTTTTTGGAAACATAGGAGCAGTTTATGAGTTTTATTTTCCCTTTTATATAGGGCCGTATTTATTGTTATATTTTTTAAACTTTAGGTGACATTTTGCTCTCGTCTGGACCCCCTCCGGGGGCCCCGCCCCGGGGGGCCTTTTGTACAGGATCCCCCGGTTTTTTTCGTAGAAGGTTTTTGGCCCACCGACAAAAGGGTTTGGGTTTCACTGGCAAAAACCCCAGTTTTATTAGCCCAAGCAGGTTACAAAAAAACACATAACAAAAATAAAAACCTGGGCCCCGTTGGCCACAAAACAAAACTTGGTAAAAACCCCCTTTTATGGGTTTAAGCGGGCCCTAACCCCCAGCATAAACACACAGTACTCTCCAGTACTCCCTTTAAATTTTTCCCCCTCAAGCCCCCCCGGGGCCCAGAGCCTCTCTCCCTCTGCTCCCAACTTCCGGTAGGGGCCCATGCCCCCCAAATAACCTGGAAAAAAACGGGCCCCTTTTAACCCTTTCCAAAAGTTTGGGCCCAAAAAAACCACGGAACCCCCAGGCCCCTTTGGAGACCGGGGAACGCGGGAAAAGGGCCCCCCCCCATCGCAGCTGTTCCGGGGAACCCAAACCCCCTTAATGGCTTGACACCCAGCCATGCAAAATAAGCTGCCCAGCAACCTAGTTTTTGTGACAAAAAAGCCACTGGCCCCCCCCCCCAAAGGCCCAGGCTCTTGGTGGCCCCCCTTTTCAAAAAAGGAAACGACTCCCCCTGGGGCAAAAAACGGGAAACTATTTTTTTGCCACTCTGTCAAAATGGGAGCAGTTTTATAGAAAGTTAATTCTTGTAAAATAAAAGGCAGAAAATTTATAGAAAGTGATATTCTTGTACATAGGGGCAAATTTTATTTAGTTATTTTCTTTTTACAAAAGGATTTGGGAAATTATAGTATTTTAATTCTTTTTCATAGGGGCAGAAATTTATAGTGGTTTTAACCCCTTGTACTTGGGGAAGCAGAAATTATAGTAGTGATTTTTTTTTTTTTACATGGGGAGTAGTTTTAAATAGAAAAGTTTTATTCTTGTACAAGGACCCAGTTTTTAAAAGGGGGGGTTATATTCTTGAAACAAAGGGGGCGAAATTTTAAATAATATTTTATATTCTTGTAATAGGGGCGTTTTTATAGTAGTTATTTTCCCTTGTACTTTAGGAGAAAGAAATTATAGCGGGTTTATATTCTTGTAAAAATAGGGGGCCCAGTATTAAGTAGTTATTTTTCTTGTCATAGGGGGGCCCCAATTTTAAATAAAAGTTATATCCTTGTACATGGGGCAGAAATTATAGAGTTAAAATTTTTGGGTCATGGGGAAGAAAGTTTTTTTATACCCATTTAAAATTTTCCTTGTAAAAAGGGAGGCAGTATTAAATAGTGGGTTATTTTCTTGTACTTTTGGAGGCAGTTTTAAATATTTAGTTAATCCTTTTTAATTTGGGGGGCAGAAATTTAGAAATTTAATTTTGTACAAAAGGGGGCCCGGGTATTAATAGTATTTTATATTCTTGAAAAAAGGGGGGCCGTAAAAATAGAAAAAGTTTTTTTTTCTTAGGGGCCAGTTTTAAAGTATTTTATATCCTTTTTAATAGGGGGCAGTATTATAGTAGTTATTTTCCCCTTTTAATAGGGGGCTTTTATTTTAGTAGTTAATTTTTTAAAACATAGGGGCGTATTATAGAAAGTTATATTCTTGTACAAAGGGGGCAGTAATATAGTATTTTTTATTTCCTTGTAATAAGGGGGGCAGTATTATAGTAGTTATATTTTGTTAAATTAAGGGGCATTATTATATTTTTTTAAAATTTCTTGTACAAAAGGCAGTTTTATAAAATTTAAATTTCTTTTTTAAAAAGGATCCCCTTTTAAAATTATTTTAATTTAATTTTTTGCCCCTTAAAGGGAGCGTATTATATCATTTTTATATTCTTAAAAATAGGGGGGAGTATTATAGTAGAAATTTTTCTTTTTACAATGGACCCGTATTTATGGAGTATATTTTGATATAGGGGGAAAGGTTTTAAAGTAGTTAAAATTCTTGACAAAAGGGGCATTTTAAAGGGTAGTTATATTTCTTGTACTTTGGGAGTTTATAGTTTTTAAATTTCTTGTACATAGGGGGCGTATTTTAGAAAAGTTAAATTCTTGTACATGGGGAAGAAGTTTTAAAAGGGTTATATTCTTGAACATAGGGGGCGTGTTATGTATTTAAAATTTTTGTACATTGGGACAGTTTTATAGTATTTTAATATTCTTGTAAAAAGGGGGGGCTGTTTTTTAATAGTTTTATTTCTTGTACATAAGGGGGAAAGTATTATAGTATTTTATATTCTTTTCTTTGGGGGCAGAAATTATGGTATTTTATATTTTTTTACATAGGGGGAACAGTATTAGGGTAGTTATATTCTTTTTAATAGGAGCAGTATTTTATAGTGTTATTTTCCCTTTTACAAAAGAAGCATTATTTGGGAAGCTATATTCTTTGTAAAAGGAAAGCTTTTATTATGGGTATTAATATTCTTGTAATAGGGAGCGGGTATTTTTTTCAGTTATATTCTTTTAACATAGGTGGCAGTTTTTTATAGTAGTATTTTCTTGAAACCAATGGAGCGTTTTTATAGTAGTATTTTCCCTTGTCATATGGGGCGTATTATAGTAGTTTTTTTAATTTCTTGAAAATTTGGGGGCGTTATAGTATTTTATTTTTCTTTTTAACATGGGAAAGCAAGTTTTATAAAAAATTTATATTTTTTGTACATGGGGGGGCTGTTTATAGTAGTTATATTCTTGTACATTGGGAGCAGTATTTTAGTATTTATATTTTTGAACATAGGGGGCTTGTTATAGTAGTTATTTTCCCTTGAAACTTTGGGAAAACGGGGATTTTTGGGGTTATATTTTTGGGTACATGGGGGGCTTATTATAGTATTTATTTTTTTGTACTGGGAGCAATTATGGGAGTTATTTTTTTTTCTTAGGGGGCCCCCCCCCGTATTATGGAAAGTTAAAAATTTCTTGTAAAAGGAGACAGTATTATTGGTAGTTATATTCTTGAAAACATGGGAGAAGAATTATAGTATTTATATTTTTTTTTACATAAGAGCATTTTTTTATAGTAGCTATATTTTGAAACTTTAGGAGCAGTATTTTAGGATTTTTATGTTCTTGTACAAAGGGGGCAGTATTTAGTATTTTTTTTTCTTGTACATAGGGGGAAAGTATTATATTTTTTATTTTCTTTTACTTAGGAGCAAATTATAGAAAATTTACAGCCCCTAGTAATGGGGGGCTTTATTTAGAGGGTATTTTTTCTTTGTACAAAGAAAGCAGTATTATAGTGTTTTTTTTCCCCTGTCCCATGGGGGACAGAAAAATTTTAAATTAAGTTTCGGGGACCCCTGATGAAAGTCTGAGTAAATAATTTAAAAAACTTTTTTTTTTAGAGGGGCCCAAAAAACCCCATCCTAGAGAAAAATTTTTTTTTGGGAATAGGCCGGCACATTTTCCCCAAAAAAGAAAAGGGGGGTTGTTCCCAAATGGGGCGAAATTTTGCCCCATCTTTGGGAATCTCTTTAGGAAAATTTGAGGTGACTCCCATCCTTTTAATGAAAAAAAAAACCCCTTTCCAAAAAAATATGAAATTTATAAGAGATATAAAACCCTTTTTTTGTCTTCATAGGAGAAGGAAAAACCTAAAGGGAAGCGAAAAAATTTCTTGATTTTTAAAAAATGATTACATAGAGGGCGGGTTTATGGTAGTTATATTTTTGGGTACATAGGACAGAAATTTTTAGAATTTATATTCTTTTTCCATAGGGGCAAATTTTTATATTTGTTATTTTTTGGGGTACATAGGAGCAGAAATTATAGTATTTTAAAATTCTTTTTACATAGGGAAAGTATATAGTGTTTATATTCTTGAAAACCAGAGCAGTTTTAGGGTGTTTTTCCACGGTGCTTTTTTGGGTGCGTTTTTTTTGGGATGCTTTTTTTTGTGCGGGAAGGGGCACAGAAATTAAAATGATATACATTTTTTTCCAAACAAAAAAACCCGCCCCCAAAAACCCAAACCCAAAAACCCCCAAAAAATCACCATGTGAAAGCACCCTTATAGTATTTTAAAAATTCTTTTTCATAGGGAAAAATTATTATAGTATTTTATTTCTTGTAAAAAGGTGTCCCAGTATTTATAGTATTTATATTATTTTACATAGGGGGGCATTTATTAAATTGGGGAATATTTTTGTGCTAGGGAACAGTATTAAAAGTATTTATATTCTTGTGCATGGGGAAAACAGTTTTTATAGTTTTAAAGTTTTTTAAACAAAAAGGACCAGTTTTATAGAAAGTAATTTTTTTGTAAATAGGGGGGCAGTATTATAGTAGTTATACCCTTTGTACATAGGGGGCCTTAATTTAGTATTATTTTTTCTGAAATTTGGGGGAAAAGTTTTTATAGTAGTTTATATTTTTGGTAATAGGAGAAGTTTTTAAAAGAATTTTTAAAATTTCCCTTGTATTTAAAGGGGGCCAGAAATTTATAGTATTTTTATTTTTTTGTACATGGGGGGGCATATTAGGTTAGTTATACTTTTTTGTACATAGGGGGCGGGTATGTATGTAGTTATATTCTTTAACATGGGGGAGCGTATTATATTTAGTTTTTTATTCTTGGGTACAAAAAGTGGGCAGTTTTTATAGTATTTTAAAATTTCTTTCAAAGGGAGCAGTTTTTTATAGTTGTTAAAAAGTTTTTTGTACATGGGGGGCAGTATTTAGTATTTATATTTTTTGGGGTACTTTAGGGGCAGAAATTTTAGTGTTTATTTTCTTGTAATAGGGTTAGTTTTAATATTTAGTTTTAAATTCTTTACATAGAGAGCAGTTTTTTATAGAAAGTTTATTTTTTGTAAAATAGGGGGCAGAAATTATAGTGGGTTTTATTCTGTACAAGGGGGCAAGTATTATATTAGTTATATTCTTGACAAAATGGGGCAGAAAATTTTAATAGTAGTTATATTCTTGAACATAGGGGAAAGGTTATATTATTTTATATTTTTGAAATGGGAAAGCAGTAATTATGGTAGTTATGTTCTTTTCATAGGAAAGCAGTATTATAGAAAGAAAATTCTTGTACATGGGGGGCGGGGTTTTTTTTTTTTTTTTAGTATTTATATTCTTGTTCTTTAGGGGACAGTTTTTATAGTAGTTTATTCTTGTATATAGGGGGCGTATTTTTTTTATTTTATATTTTTTGACATAGTAGACAGTTTATAGTAGTTATATTTTTTGTACATGGGAAAAGGCATTATTAAGAAAGTTATAGCCCCCCCCCCTTTTTTGTCCCAATGGGCGGTTTAAGTAGTTTTTTTTTGTACATAGGAGCTTTTTAATTAAATAAATAATTTTTTGTACATAGGGACAGTTTTATAGTGGGTTATATTTTTTGTAAAAGGGGGGCATTTTTATAGAAATTTTTTATTTTCGTAAAAAAAAGGAGGCAGAAATTATATTTAGTTATTTTCTTTTTACAAAGGGGAAAGTTATTTTTAGTAGTTAAAATTTTTGGGTACAAAGGGGGAAAGAAAATAAAGTAAAAAATTTTCCCTAGTTTTTTGGGGGCCCGTATTATAGTAGTTATAGAAATTGGTACTAGAGGAAAGTATTATAGAAATTTTTTATAACCCTTGAAATAGGAGCATTATTATATTTCTTTTAAAATTTCTTGAAACATAGTGGAGGGCGTTTTTTTACTAGTTCTTTTGTTTGTAAGGAGAAAAGGGCAACAGCCCAATCTTATTCTAAGACTTCTTTTTACGCCACTGTTGCATTGAAATTTATATTAATTGATTAGTACAGATATTTTCTTTGTACATAAGTGAATTTTTTGCTCATTAGCTCTTTTTATCTGTATATTTATGAGTTTTGCTGATTTTCCCTTTTGGTTTTCGTCAGTACCTTCTTCTGCTCTCTATGGCTTTGTAGCTTTGCTGGTATAAGACTGTAGCAGTGATTGAAGCCGCAGGATCTGGCCATGACGCAGTAACCTCTCCTAATTGCCTCCCTTGTTCAGTTTAATTCTCAGCATTTATAGATGTGGGGTTTTCCCCCCCAAAAAATACTTAAAATATTTTTAAAAATTGAAAAAAAAAAAATTTAAAACCTTTTTAATAAAAATAAATTTGGGAAAAAATAAAATCTTTCAAGGGAAACCTTTTTCCCCTTTAAATGAAATAGTTTAGGGGGGATGGCCCCCGGAAATACAATGCACGCTCTGTACACAGACGCCTATGCTGGCTCGGAAAAGGGGCCCAAGTTTCTCGGGCAGAAACGGGAAGGGGTTTTCCCCGAGCGGCAGAAAAATGCGGGGTTTCCCCTTTTCTTGTCCCTAATAGACCCGTACATCAATTTTTCACATTTTTTGCTGACTCCACGCGTTTCGCTGATTATAATTCACCTGCATTACTTTCCTTTTATTTTTTCTGCACAGTACAAATGCTGCATTACACCACTGGGTAAAATATGTTAAAATCGGGCCCCCAAAGATTTTTTTTTTCACAGACGATACCGATTAGGGGTTTGGTGACTCCTTTAAAACCAAAAGGGGGTTTAATAGGATTTGGCCCAAATTTTCGAAAAATCTTAAACCCCTGTGAGAACTTTGTGTTTGGGGCAGGTTTCATAAAAATTAAATTGGTTACCCAGATACCTGTTTCGTGGTTTTTCCTAGTGGTCGCCTTTTTAAAGGGGCACCTCTACTAAACCCCCTTTCTTTAAAATCTGCCCCATGGTTGTGGGGGGCCCAGTACCTACTAAAAAATGGAATATGGGTCATGTGTATGGAAAAAGGGGCTGTAGCGGGGTTTATTGGGGAAAATTCCTCTATGTTTCCACCCGAGGAAAGCCCCAGCCCAAATTGGACACCCACAGAGGGAGCAAAAGTAAAGGGGAGGCTCCCGGTTTTCCCTTACTAGCTCTTCGCGGGGGGCCGGTGGGACTTACCCCTTCGGGGAACTCCGGTTTAGCAAGCCCTGACGGGGCCCAAACCTTTTGGTAACTTTCCCAAATTTTCAAGCCCGGAAAGAACATCGGGTCAGTGTTGGACTGGGGTTCCAAGGGCCCACAGTTGGAATTGACTCTAGGGGCCCACCAGTTGAGCTGTTTCTGGGCCCACAGTTTGGAGTTTGTTCTAGGGGCCACCAGTTGAGCGTTTCGGGGCCTACAGGTGGAGTTGATTCTAGGGGACACCAGTTGAGCTGTTTCTGGGCCCACAGTTGGAGTTGATTCTAGGGGCCCACCAGTTGAGCTGTTTCTGGGCCACCGGTGAAGTTTATTTAGGGAGCCCACTCTACAGCAACTGTAAATGACTATACATGCCTCATGTACTCTTCCTCTTGCTTCTGGAATCTCTGCCTCTGCTTTTCTGCCCCTTCTAAGATTTAAATACAGTTAAAAAACAACTCCAGGTCTGCCATGATCTGGGGCCCTCCGGCGGTTTCCCTTGTCCCCCTGTGGGCCAGTCCAAGCCTTCATTAGGTACAGGCAGAGGTGGCAGGTCATAGACAGGTGTAGCCATAGATGGGGAGCATAGTCTCAGGCAGGTAATGGGCAGCTACAGTAGCAGAAATTACATAGATAAAAAGGCTGGGCAGCAGCAGGTAAGCAGTAGTAGCACAGGTAACTCAGTGGTTAGCTTAGGTAACTGCAACAGCACAAGAGACAGGGGTCAGGATCATTGAAGGACATCAATGAACTGAGACTTTAAGTTCCTTAAATCTGTGAAGGTCACAGGTAATTGGCTTCTGTCTCTTTAAATCACTGAGAGCTGCCCTATGAGGTGCGCATGCACGCACAGGACGCCCCAGAGAAGGAGCAAGGATGAGTGAGATAAAACCTGCTGGCCGCCGCCACCTTGACCACAGTGGGTACCGGTGACACAGCAGAGACCTGACCATACCCGCAGTCTGCAATGGAAGCCGCAGAATGGACCAGGGCAGATACAGAGGACATAGCAGAGGCATGTCCGCGGTCCAAGGCAGGGTGCGCAGCGTGAACCGTGATGAAATCATTTTTACTCTTTTTACCTTGAAAATACTGAATCCAATGAAAATACTTAGATAAATTGGGGAGATGTCTCATTTCCTACATAAAATTGTATTTCTTCATTCGGTGTACATCTTTTTGCCAACTACAGTCCACGTTTTTCCCTTAAAGGGGTTTTCTTACTAGAAACATAGTTTGAAAATATGGGGACCAAAAATCTAAGGATCTACGTCCTTGGTTTTTCTATTGGCAAAGTGCTACGGTTTTTAGAGAACGGCTGGTTTACATGTGCTTAGCAACAGTGTTTGTTTACTGGTCAGGGAAGCTTCCTGTCCTGCCCAGGGCGTGCACATGCAAAGGAAAGGCAGTTAAGAGTAGGGCAGGGATGTGTGTATTGGCAGGCAAGGAGGGGAAGCAATGAGAGGACATTGCAGGGGGTTGTGTTTATTGTATCCTCTTCACTGCTTCTCCTCCTTGCCTGCCAATACACACATCCCTGCCCCTTTCCCCTTAACTGCCTTTCCTTTGCATGTGCACGACCTGGCAGGACAGAATGCTTTCCCCCT
>JAODAL010067674.1:0-17182 GCA_025379985.1 Phyllomedusa bahiana | reverse complement strand
TCCCGGGGTTTTTTTTGTAGTTTTTACTCCAGGTTTTGTTGTATGTTTTACTCCAGGTTTTGTTGTACGTTCTACTCCAGGTTTTGTTGTACGTTTTACTCCAGGTTTTGTTGTATGTTTTACTCCAGGTTTTGTTGTACGTTTTACTCCAGGTTTTGTTGTATGTTTTACTCCAGGTTTTTGGGAGTTTTGAACATTTTTTGGCCCATTTTTTTTTTTTTCCCCCAAAAGGGGAAACGAGGCCCTGTGGAAGTCCCCAATGCCCCGGGAATTCAAAAGGGACTGCCCCCAACCTTTCCCCAACTTTTGTGGGACATATTGGTCTGCCGGCAGTCCCTTACAAAAACCCGCATTGTCCCTTATACAGTGACTTTTTGATATTTTCCCTGGTTTTTTTGTTTTTTTAAAAAATTTATGTACACCCCATATACAGCAACTTGTGAAAAAACGGGGCCCAAGGGCAATAAACGTTGGAAATGGGATCAAAAAGGATTTGATCCTAAAAAAATTTGGTTACAGGGGTTTTAAATTTTTTCCCACTCTGGATTAAATTTTTAAAAGTACTAAAATTTACAAAAATTTGCTTCTTTTAAAAGCACAACTGTTCTACTATACTAAAATTCAAAATTTCATCAAAATTTTAAACCCTACAAATAACATTTAAGTTTTGTTTAATTTTATTCAAATTTATTTCCCCTTATACTTTTTGTTTTTTAAATTTTTCTTTTAAATTACAAACAAAACTACTACTTTTTAATTTACTTTGTAAAATTACTGGTTATTGTTTTTGTTCCCTACAACTACTGCAATTTTTGTATTATTTTTAAAAACATTTTTAAAATCACTTTTTTTTATTTAAAATTAAAACAACTTTTTTTTACTTTTATTTTTGTTTAATCGGTTTACTGGTTATTATTATATGTAATATTATTTAACTCCCAATACTTTATTTCTTCTATTTTTTTCAACCCCCTTTTTGGCTATTATTTACTTTTTTATTCTACATCAAACTTTAATACCAAACTATTGCAAATTTTTTACCACAATTGCAAATTTTTATTTATTTTTTTTTTATTTTTATTATTTATTATTATTTTTATATTTACAAAAATTTTCCCTTTTAAGTACAAGAAAAACCCCAAACTATTTTTTTTTTCAACAATTACTGTTGTTACATGTAATGTAACTAATTAACTTTTACTTCCATTTACTATTAATAGAAATGTTATTTATTACTTCTATTTATACAATACTATTACTATTATTATAACTATAATTATTATTAGTAGTTTTATTATTTCTTTTTAACTTTATTTCTATTTAAAAATTTTCCCAATATGTTATTACTTTTTTTTTTTTTTTCCTTTGCTAATACTATTTTTACTATAACTATTTACAAATACTTTATACTACTTTAAATTATGGCTTAGTATTATTATTATTTTAAAAATCCTGTTTTACTATTTTTGTCACTTACGTATTTTTATTTAAATCTAAAAATTTTTATTCCCTTAAAACAAATTTTTTCTAATTTTTAAAAAATTAAAAAAAATTGTTTTAATTTAAGACTGTTGCTTCTTTTTTTAAAAAACTATTTTTTTTCCAGCAAATTTTTTGATTTATATTTCTATTTCTTATAATATTATTATTGTGTTTTTTAAATTTTACTATTCTAAATTACTGCTGCAAACTAAAAAAGGCCATTTTTTATTTTTTTTTCTACCATACTCCCAAGGGGGGGTTTTTAATTTACTGGGTTATTTTTGCTTTTTTTAAACTTTTACTACTTTTTTGGCTATTACTTTTTAACACCACTTTCCCCAAAAGTGTGTACTCCCCAACCACTATTATTTTTAATTATTTTTTATTTTGAGCCCCCTTTGGTTTTTCCAGGGCGTTTGAAAATTTGGGTTTTCTTTACAAAACATAGGAAAAACAAGTACAAAGGTGACAAAATTAAAACCCAAAAAAACCTGGTACAGAAGGAGGGAGACCCCCCTGCCGCAAGGGTTTTTAAAATCTAAAAGGGGGGGGGAAGGGGGCAGGGGGTGGGGGCCCAGAACAGGGTTTGTGGTGGGTAAAAAGTGAAGCGGGTTTGTTGGTTGTGGGGTAAATTGGGGGGGGGTTTTTTTTCTACAAATTTACTCCCTTGCTGTTGCTACTTTAAAAGTGCTCCTTTTTATTTTCCCTATTCTACTTTTAAATTACTTCAAATCCCGGTGCTACTGCTGTACTACTATTTGTTTAAATTCCCACCGTACAAATCTATTTCTCCCTACTGAAATTTAAATGAAATACTAGTATATTTTTCTTTTTTGCTAAAATCAAACCCAATTACTTTTTCTATTTACAAACTACTATTACTACTATTTAATTTACTACTATTTCTACTATACAAATTTTTTCTATTTTTCCCTTTTACTTTTGTCTACCCGCTCCACTAAAAAACTGGGGGGGAATATGTCCCCCCAAAAAATTTGGTCGGTGTGAGGATTTATGCGCCTTACAAACCTCACTGACTGTTTTGCATAAAGTAAAAGCTTCTGGAAAGAGCTGAAGAGATCGAGAGCGCCATCTATTGGATATAGTAATCCTCAATTCACATGTAACTCACAAAAGCCTTGCAGTGTAAAAAGGATTTAAGCCAAACCAGTTCATCTACAAACAGTTGTTTTGGGGTAATTGCCCCTCTTCAGTGCAGAGTAGAACTTACTGGTTGGCTGGGTGAGAGGAGAGAGTGCCTTAGAGGGTGGAATATCTCTCTATTACTTGTAATGGAACTAGTGTTACTACTTTATCAAATAATACTACTACTAACATTACTTGTACTTTATTTTAATTTTATTTTTTGCCACATTGGAGGTACAGGGCTCTGGATGGGAGCTGTATATACAAACCAGCAGCAGATATTATGCAGCGACTCCCTACAATGTTTCTTTTTTTTTCCAGGCATTATGGGAAAGGAGCTGGGAAGCTCATGCGCCCTCTATTGGATGTAACAAATCCACAATTTGCTTCTGACTCATTGAATGTTTAAGAAGTAAAAGGGATATTAGCCAAGCCAGTATCACTCATCTGCAGACAGCTTTTTCTGGGTTTTGCCCCTCATCAGTGCAGAGCAGAATGTACTGGCTGGCTGAGTGGGTGGCAATGAGTGGCTCAGAAAGGGGACTATCTCTCCTTGGGGAGAGCACCATATAGGTGTGTAGAGTTGATATTGCCTTTTTACCCTCCACTAAGCATCTGCATATCACAAGGCAGTATGGGAAAGGAGCTGAGAAGCTCAAGCTCCCACTATTGGAAGTAATAAATTTTAAATTTGCTTCTGATACACCGAATCTTTAAGAAGCAAAAGGCATTGGAACATAAAACATTCGTAGAAGTAAAGGCGCCCTTGAAAGAAATGCTTCCCAGCTGCCTCCAAAGGGTATGAAAAAGAAAGCAGCAGATCCGCACTTTGTCACCGTAGTGTAAATATGCGGAAAATCAAGTTCTTTCCCAAGCCTATAAAAATGCTAACCACAATTTTATCATATCCGGTGAAAAGTCCATCTAATCAATGGGAAGATAAGGCGCCTCCTTGAAGTGCGAATTATTGAGACGCTCAGATCATTTTTCACACAATCCGGATATAATCCCTATTCAAATGTGGCTCGGTTTTGAAGAGCTTTGCCCAGCAGCCTGTGGAGAGGACAACAAAAGCCGCACATTAACCCCCTTCAACGTCTCCAAACCTGGATCCTTCCTCCTCCTCGGAATTTCAATGAGCAGCGACAAACTTTCTCGTTTATTTCCGAGCAGGGGAAGATTTCACGTGTGAGGCGGGGGCTTCTCGCTGGAGTGTCAGCTATTTGTGTCGCTCCTCGATACTGACGCGCTCGCGCCGCTCCCCTGTATACACAATCAGTTCATGATGCCGCCACCGGGCTCCAAACAGCTGAACTTAGAACCAGATTCACACAGAGAATTAAAAAAAACCCTTCCAGATTTTGGTTTATTTTTTGCCCTCTTGTGAATGACACTAAACGTCTCCCTGTAAACATCTGGAAGCACTAAACCCGGCTGAGCGAGCGGCTGAGCGAGCGGCTGAGGGCATAAGATTGGCTCCGTCAGCCCGTTAATTAGATTTATTATACTTACTGATGTCAACACATCCAGACAAGGTGCTGCCTCCTCTCCATCCAGGGGGGAGGAAATAAAATAAGGGCATAAAGTGGCGCAAAAACTAGGTAAGGAATAGAGATTTATTTACATAAAGATAACATAGAACAGGACAACGCGTTTCGATGATTGTGCCTAAAAACCTAAAAACTTAGGGTCACATGTATGAAAACTGTCTAGGTCTAAAATTCACTTTGTTGCCCATAGCAACCAATCAGAGTGCCCCATTAATTTCATATAGTGCTCTGGGAAAAATGAGAGGGGCGCACTGATTGGTTGCTATGGGCTTTGATTGTATTACTAAAGTTATTTTTAGTGTTTTTTTGCTAATAAGAATTTTAAAAATCATCAATCTATCTCTATCTATCTGTCTATCTATTTATCTAATATCTATCTATCTATCTATCTATCTATCTATCTATCTATCTATCTATCTGTCTGTCTGTCTATCTATCTATCTTTCTATCTATCTATTTATTTATCTAATATCTATCTATCTATCTATCTATCTATCTATCTATCTATCTATCTATCTCATATCTATCTATCTATCTATCTATCTATATATCTCATATCTATCTCTCTCATATCTATCTATCTATCTCATATCTATCTTTCTATCTATCTATCTATCTCCTATCTATCCCATATCTATCTCATATCTATATCTATCTATCTATCTATATATCTATGTCATATCTATCTATCTATCTATCTATCTCAAATTTATGTATCTATCTATCTATCTATCTATCTATCTATCTCATATCTATCTATCTATCTCATATCTATCTATCTATCTATCTATCTATCTATCTATCTATCTATCTCATATCTATCTATCTATCTATCTATCTATCTATCTATCTATGTCATTTCTATCTATCTATATATCTATCTATCTCATATCTATCTATCTATCTATCTATCTATCTAGCCAAAAATGTTCACAACACTCTCAACTGGAAAATGAAAGTAATGTATTACAGCAAGAAGCTTTTCCATTTTTTCTATTGAGAATGCTGCACATTTTTTATCAGTCTGTCTATCTATCTATCTTTCACATGACTTCTTCCTATCTATCTATCTATCTATCTATCTATCTATCTATCTATCTATCTATCTATCTATCTATCTCATATCTATCCCATATCTATCTATCTATCTATCTATCTATCTATCTATCTATCTATCTATCTATCTATCTATCTATCCCATATCTATCTATCTATCTCATATCTATCTATCTATCTATCTCATATCTATCTATCTATCTATCTATCTATCTATCTATCTCATATCTATCTATCTATCTATCTATCTATCTCACATCTATCTATCTATCTATCTCATGACTGTCAATCTAACTACTATATATTTATATTTACAATTTATTATCATGGACAAAAGGCAAAAAAAAAGTAGTCTAGTCTTGTGCATTTACTAAAACCAATTAAAATGTATCAGCTCGGGAAAGGGGGTTTAAACATCGGGAATAGTTCAAAAACTCCTTTTTACTGCTCCCCCTTTTGATTGGGGAAGCACACAATTTAAGGAATGTTGTGGATGCGAACAAAGGTTATATATGTGTGTGATCCTTTGTGTCTCCATTTTAATTATTAGTTAATAACACCTCGCTGTACTACCCCTGTACAAAGATTGTGCGACTCACTTTTAAAAATGCCCTTCAGTTTTTGGGGCCCCCTTTTTTAAAAAGTTTAAAAAAGTAGGGAGTACAAAGACGAGCAACCAAACTTATAAGGGAATGGGGCATCTTTGTTATGAGGAAAGGTTTATAGAATTAACTTTTTAGTCTTTAGAAAAGACGACTTTGGGGGGGACATGATTAATTGATATAAATATATAAATTTTCCTACAAAAAAATATGGGGAAAATTATTTCAAGTAAAGCCCCTTCAAAAGACAAAGGGGCATTACCTTCGGCTGGAGGAAAAAGGATTCAATCTCCAGAGGAGAAGAGCGTTCTTCACTGTAAGAACTGTGACTCTGTGGAATAGCCGCCTGAGGAGCTGGTCACAGCAGGAACAGGGGAGGGTTTCAAGAAAGGCTTAGATACCTACCTGGAACTAAAGAATATTAATACATACGTATCTATGTAAAATTCTGGATCCTGGCTGGTGGAGGCTCTGGGGGCAGAGGTGGGGTCTCCCCTGGAGCAGATTGGTGCTTGCCTTGTGGGTTCCAGGGCATTAAAACCAGGGGGGGAGGCTTAAAAGTCCTTTGTCTCTCTCCCTCAAACATATTTTCCCCACCCTTGGTTGAACTTGATGGACACGTGTCTTTTTTCAACCGTACTAACTATGTAACTATATGTAACAATGTAACTATATGTAACAATGTAACTATATGTAACTATGTAACTATTTATGCCTTTATATTATGGCATGTAAAAGATGCCTGTATATCTCTTATCACTAAAGTGTTAACAAAATGGCCACACATTATGGTTGTAGAGACATTCACCGTGTAATTCAAGATGGCGCTTCTTCTGAAGTTAAGCCCTGTGTCCAGACATTCCTGAGTTGTGGGGAGTATTCCTTAGATAAGGATGTAACCAATAGACCCTAACAGCCAGGTCCATGTGATACTTTCTTATCTCACTATAAAAACCTGCCATTTTGTGAATAAAGCCAGAAAGTGTTTTTACCTCATCAGGGCATGTTGTGATTTTCTTTCTCGGTGCACTTTTATTATTTTAAGTTAATTTGGAGACCCCACAAGGATGTAGAGCCCCTTTGAGGTTCCATCTATTTCAGGAACACAACTGACCAATCTTTCCTGTATTTTATAGAGGGGGGCTTTGTGTGGCGGAGTAGATTTTGGAAGTCTTTGAGGTAAATCTTTGTCGGAATTATGAGTCAATACTTCATCATGGTGCCTGGGTTTCTGCGCCCTCTAATGGTTTGCCCCCTATCCAGTTGCACGGGACGTTTTAATGGTAGCCCCTTACCTGGCACCATGCACACAGGTCAGGGACTGTACACCTTGCACAAGACGCACAGGAAGTCATCGCTAATTATATTGTTACTTATGGAGATAAAACGCAACAAAGTATCCAAGAGAAATCCAAAAGCTAAACAAGTGCATAAATACAAGTAACTGTACAAGCCTTAAGTCACTTAACCCACTCACTTAGGACGCCGCTCGCTTTAGTTAAATCCCCGCTGGCAATCTCCCACCTTCCTCTTTGCTTTTACAGCTATTTTCTCTTCTTAGCGCGAGTGGATTCTGCGAGTGATTCCTCTGATTGCCAAGGACAGGTTATTACCAAGGGACCTTCTAACACGGAGGGACTGTCCAGAGCGGAAAACCCTTTCAATCTCTTTATACTCCTTCTCCCGTCCATCCTCCCTCTTGTCATGCCTCCTCTGTTTCACTTTGGTGGCCCCTAGATCTCCCGGGAGCAACCCTCTGCTACCCCCCAAGCCCCACTCGGAAAATTATTTATATCCCTGATATCAACAATATAAATTTTACCTGCAGCCCTTAATCCCTAAATAACAGGTCTATCAGGCCTATTTTGGTTTTGCTATTTCATCTCTGCCTTCCAGGTGCTGCAACAAAGTCATATTGAACTTACATTTTGAAGAAGGGTTGTAAATGTTAACCCTTCCCACCAAGGGCTTTTCTGTTTACATTGCCATTGTTTTTGACTCACTGCCTTCCAAGACCCCGTACTGCTGTAATAGCTGGAACGTAATAACCCTGAAGTGTGGAGGTCTGAACAGACACCAAGAGAGGTAGCATGTAGCGTAAGTTCCCACCTGAATTGGGGTCACCTTGCCGCGGTAGGTGGGCATTTATTTTTTTTGACTATTTAGTGGGGAAGTTATAGTCCCCAGCTTGGATTATGCACTCTACTCACCTGCACAGGTTTTTTAATCAGATCAGGTCTATAGCAGGAACCTTCTAACCATGAAGTGTGGAGGTCTGAACAGACACCAAGAGAGGTAGCATGTAGTGTAGTTTCCCACCTGAATTGGGGTCACTTTGCCGCGGTGGGTGGGTATTTTTTTTTTTTTTATATTTAGTGGGGAAGTTATAGCCCCCCGTTTGGGATTTGCACTCTACCCACCTGCACAGGCTTTTTAATCAGATCAGTCTATAGCAGGAAACCCTTTTAAAACCATGAAGTGTGGAGGTCTGAACAGACACCAAGAGAGGTAGCATGTAGGTAGTTTCCCACCTGAATTGGGGTCCCCTTTGCCGGGTGGGTGGTTTTTTTGTTTTGATTTAAAAATGTAGTTTAAGAACTAAATTTTTTTAATCCAATAGGTCAGAATGCCTGTTCCAAAAAGTTGATGCCCTCAGACTGGAGTGCTTACTAGGTCCCCTGAATTGGGGTCACTTTGCCCCCTAGGTGGCATATACTTTTTCTTCCCAAAAGGATGTGAATAAGATTTTGTATTTGACTTTTGTTGGGGAAGTGCTTCCCCTTGGATTATGCACCCACCCTCCCACATTTTTAAACAGATAGGAATTCAGAACTTCTAAATTGAAGTTAGGTCTGACACTGAAAGGGGTTTTGCTTAAGTTCCCAAAACGAATTGGGTATTTTCCGCGTGGTGGAAAGGATTTATTTTTTTTGACTTTTAGTGGGGAAGGGGTTATACCCCAAAGCTTGGATTATGCACTCACCCACCTGCACGGGTTTTTAATCAGATCAGGTTATAGCAAACCTTCTAACTTGAAGTTTGGAGGTCTGAACGACACCAGGAAGGACAAATGTAGCAAAAGGTTCCACCTGATTGGGTCCCTTGCCGTGGTAGGTGGGCATTTAACATTTTTGTTTAAAAAATGTACACGAAGAACCTCAAATTTTTTCATATATTCCATATTAGCAGAAATGCTGTTCCAAAAATTCCTATGTCCTCTTTGACAGTTTTCAGTGTCTACAGAGTGCTGCTGATATTGTATTGTGTTTGCATAGCTTTTGACTGCCACAACAATATGCACCTATACGTTTATTCTTAAAAATGGATGCGGTAACCAGATTTTGTTTTTTATGATGTAATAGCATGTCGTGCACCGTTAAACATTGAATGAGATGACTATAATGACCGAGTGGCTCCATTGAGATACTTCTTAGTACATAAATGATACAGTCTTCGGAAACCACTGAAAGCCTCTGCTCTACCCTCGCTCGATAACCGGCATCATATGGGCTTATTTTGTGCCTCAATGAAGCAGTGGGATCAAGCTCTCGTCTCCATGGCAGTAAATTAAAATGAGAACGTAAAATGTGTTGCTTTTTTTTTCCTCCTTCATACCTCCAGGCCATGCTCTTATGATCGTGTTCGTGACTAGCTGGTATCCTATGGCTTTGAAAGCCTTCAGCTGCATAACAACCTGTCCTTTTGGCAGTCGAATTTACCCTGAAGAACAAAATGTGGTTTTTATGTTTAGCGGTGTGTGGCTTTTGGCACGATCATGTCAACAGGTGCAATCGATTCCAAGGAGTTATACTGCACCAATAGGTCGGAGCTGTCACCGAGGGGCACAAGCACCTGACACCGCGTTGTCATCGAAAACTTGTTTTACTGGCGCCCATGTCAAATTTTCCCTTTTTTTTTCTTACTTCAAACCTCGTCGCAGTAAACATTAACACAACGAACCGTGCCATTAAAACAGATGGGCAGGAGCGAGTCCTGCCAGACAGCCGAGCACGCTTTGTAAGTGTACTTATCACTCAATCATTGGCGTGGATGCCAGCGTTGGCTCGTTGTCCTCCAAAGCTTACACAATAAAAGGAAGTAAATGAGTCTCTATATAAACAAAGCCTTGACGAGTAGACCTCACAGGGAAGACCATTGCGGACACAAACACTGGAACGTTACTCTGTATTTCACGCAGTCTCGCCAAATATACAACATGCTACATTGTGTTTCGATTGCCACCGGTCACTGCCATTGAGGTTATTCCCGTGAAGCCGGTTTGGTTCCTTAATTAACGGAGGTCAGTTTCAAAGTAGATGATACCCACAAAGCATCTGTGGTCTGTGCCCTTTCACTGGTGGGTTTGGAACAACTTGAAAAGATGGTTATACTGAGTAAAATAATTCAGAGAGGGTTACAGAGGCCGGGTTTCCCACTTGTAAGGTGGAAGGGTTCTTCCACTTGAGGTCATCAATTTTGCGTTATTATATATGTCCGTCTGGGTTCAGTGGGTTGTTCCACAAAGACTTGCATGAATACTTATACTACTGCCCATTATACCTGCTGATCAGGTGCTCTTGAGTGAATATTGACTCATAGCGACTCTGTGGAGTTGTTCTGAACTGTGTGTCACGTCAGAGGAGGTGCAGTGGGCCCTGACTGCCACCCAGCCCACTGTCCCTGCCTACTTGCCGTGCTGCCATAGGAGGCATACCCCAACTGGATGACAGCCCCTACGCTGCTAAGTGCAGAGCCGTCAGGAAAAACGCAGAGTCAATCAGTCCGGGTCGGTAACGGTGCGGTACCGGATAAGCCAAGAAACCTACTCCAAGTGGAAGGTCAGAAACAAGCCGGTGTCAAAACACGGAAAGGTGTGAAGTACACAATCGGAGGCAACAAGCGAGGTCAGAAACACAGGAAGACTACAATACACAAGACTTCAAGGAAACCACATAGGAACACCTTTGACAGGCAAAGCCTGGAGGAACTGGGGAGGTTAAAAGGTCTACCCGGACACCGCCCCCACAGCTGATTGGTGCGGCATCCGGGCACTTTGGTTGGTCCTGAGAGCTGTCACTCCTGGCTCAGGAGCAGCACCTCTCCCAGGGTATGGTCCGAGGCCAGACCTATTAACCCTCGCAGGTCGTTGAGTTAAACGGGTGGAAGGCTCCCCAGACGAACATATCCTGACACTGTGATTGGTTTTTAGTTACTCAGTGACCACAGAGAGTTTGACCTCGATGTCTTCTTCTATTGTGTTGATCCAACCCATTACTGGTCTTCTTTTTTTTCTGACCTTCTACCTTGCCAAGCATAATGTCTTTCTCTAATGAACTTTCCCTTTGCGTGATGTATCCAAAGTATGAGAGTCATAGTCTTGTCATTTGGACCTCCAAAGTATGAGACTTATAGTCTTGTAATTTGGGCCTCCAAAGTATGAGAGTCATGGTCTTCTCATCTGGGCCTCCAAAGTATAAGAGTTGAAGTCTTTTAATATGGGCTACCAAAGTATGAGAGTCATAGCCTTGTCGTCTCGGTCTCCAAAGTATGAGGGCCCTGAAAGTTTTGACTCAGAATGGAGAGCTGGTCACACTTGCACATGACTCTCCATTCAATTCTATTAAGAATCTCAGTACGGCTGGATATTCTGCTTCTCTGTAATGGGAAATCCTATAGGACCGAATGGAGAACACAGCACTGCCCTGGACTGGGAACTCGCATAGAGGAGAATGGTATCCCTACTCTGTATGGGGCCCTGGAGCAGACGGATGTCTCTGCACCTCTGCTAACCCTACTGTGTATGGGGCCCCGGAGCAGATGGATGTCACCACACCTCTGCTAACCCTCCTGTGTATGGGGCCCGGAGCAAAAGATGTCTCTGCCCCTTGCTAACCAAACTGTTATGGGCCCCGGAGCAGAGATGTCTCTGCACCTTGCTAACCCCTACTGTTGTATGGGGCCCCGGAGCAGAGGGGTGTCACCAAAACCCTCTGCTAACCCTACTGTGTATGGGGCCCCGGAGCAGACGGATGTCACTGCACCTCTGCTAACCTTACTGTGTATGGGGCCCTAGAAAAGACGGACGTCACAGAACCTCTGCTAACCCAACTGTGTATGGGGCCCTGGAAAGAGGATGTCACTGCACCTCTGCTAACCCAACTGTGTATGGGCCTGGAGCAGATGGATGTCACTGCACCTCTGCTAACCCTTACTGTGTATGGGCCCGGAAGCAGAGGGGATGTCACTGCAACCTCTGCAAACCAAATGTGTATGTGGCCCCGAACAGACGGATGTCACTGCACCTCTGCTAACCTACGGGGTGTATGGGGCCCCGGAGCAGACGGATGTCACTCCCACTTCTGCTAACCCTACTGTGTGTGGGGCCCCGGAGCAGATGGATGTCACTACACCTCTGTTAACCCTACTGTGTATGGGACCCCGGAGCAGACGAATGTCACTGCACCTCTGCTAACCCTACTGTGTATGGGGACCCGGAGCAGACGGATGTCACTGCACCTCTGCTAACCCTACTGTATATGGGGCCCTGAGCAGACGCATCTCACTGCTCCGCGGCTGACCCTACTGTGTCTGGGGCCGGGAGCAGAGGATGTCATTTGCACCTCTGTAACCCTACTGTGTATGGGGCCTGGGAGCAGAGGATGTCACTGAAACCTCTGCTAACCCTACTGTGTATTGGGCCCGGGGGCAGAGTGATGTTCACTGCACCTCTGCTAACCCTACTGTGTGGGGCCCTGGAGCAGACGGATGTCACCTGCACTTGCTAACCCTACTGTGTAATGGGCCCTGGAGCAGACATGCCCACTGCCCCTTTGTAACCCTACTGTGTATGGGGCCCTGGAGCAAAAGGATGTCACTGCACCTCTGTAACCCTACTGGGTAGGGGGCCCGGAGCAGACGGATGTCACGCACCTCTGCTAACCCTACTGTGTTTGGGCCGGAGCAAAACGGATGTCACTGCACCTCTGCTAACCCTACTGTTATGGGGCCCTGGAGCGGACGGATGTCACTGCACTTTTGATAACCAATCTGCATTGACAGAAAAGGCTTCAGTTTCCTCATGTATTTGCTTAAAATTCAAAATTGAAATTTTCATTGGGTACGTCCCGGCTGATGTTGCCGCGTTGCTAAATTCCCTAAGCAGGATTTTTTTGTTTCCTGAAACCTCGGTGATGTTTCGCTTTCCAACGACAATGATTTTGTTTTTTTTCTTGCATCTATTCTTGTGCCACTGCTATACATTGACAAAAGAATCTGAGCTGTTGATTAACCTATAGATCAATAAATCCCACTAGCGTTCAGTCATATCATTTTTTGAAAACTGGTTGATATTTTGATGTTGATTCCCACTAGAATAAACCAAAGCCATAAGACTCATGGACCCCAGGGTGCAGGGCCAGCATGGGTGCTCTATGTGCTCTATGCTTTGCAATGCAAAGGTGTCACAGTAAAGGACTCTGTGACTCTGTAGCCCAATCAGAGGGCAAGCAGAAGTCATCCTTAACCAGTCATTAGGTGATGGTGAAGTCATGAATGTAACGATATGCAGCCTTGAGACCTGACGACTCTCAGCAGCGAGTAGAAGCCATCTCCCCCTCTCCACCCCAGGACCTCACTGGTGCCATTTCAGCATTTTCTCCATGAAATGTATTCAGCACCAGGGACGGCTGCGGCGGTGGAGCCTCAGAAGCTGCTTTTTATAGCAGAATGTGTTTCGGGGGCTCCATTGGGAGGGGCGGGGTTTACACCTTGTTGCCTCCACTGTGCCCATGTCCTTGTCAGGGAATCTGGGAATATCCCTTAAAAGAGGAAGAAGTGATGGAAGAGAAGGGACAACAGAGGCCGATCGCTCCCCTGATCCATCTCCTGTTACAAGCTCGGGGTTAAATGTCTAAACGTGTCTGTAATTCCCAAACTCCAGGATCTCACCTGTGTGCGAAACCTCAGGGAAGAGTCATTTATTACAGGAAGCTACAACCTCTACTTAGGTCATCACTATATACCTATATGGGTATACAGCTGAAGTCTGATGATCCGTGCCATGATGTCACATATCCATATGATCAGCAGAAAACCCAAATCTATCTATCTATCTATCTATCTATCTATCTATCTATCTATCTATCTATCTATCTACCCATATCTATCTATCTATCTATCTATCTATCTCATTCTAATATCTATTTATCTATTATACTATTATTATCTATTCTATCTATCTATCCCATATCTATCTATCTATCTATCTATCTATCTATCCCATATCTATTCTATTATTTATATCATATCTATCTATCTATCAATCTATCTTTCTATCTATCTATCATCATCTATCTATCTATCTATCTATCTATTATATTCTTATATCTATATATCTATCTCATATCTATCTATCTATCTATCCATCTATCTAACTAACTCATATCTATCTATCTATCTATCTATCTATCTAATATCTATCTATCTATCTATCTCATATCTATCTATCTATCTATCTATCTATCGATCGATCTATCTATCTAATTCTATCTATCTATCTATCAATTATCATATCTATCTACCCATATCTACTCTATTATCTATCTATCTATCTCATATCTATCATCCCATATTATCTATTATTCTATCTATCCTATCTATCTATCTAATCTATCTATCTATCTATTCATATCTATCTTATATCTATCTATCTAATCTATTCTATCTATCTGTCTATCTCATCTATCTATCTATCTATTATCTATCTATATATATCTATCCCATATCCCATCTTTCTATGTATCTCATATCTATCTATCTATCTATGTATCTATTATCTCATATCTATCTATCTATCTAAATATCTATCTTATCTATCTATTCATATCTATATATCTATCTGTCTATCTCATATCTATCTATCTGTCTATCTCATATTCTATTATCTATCTATCTATCTCATATCTTATCTATCTATCTAATATCTATTATCTATCTATTTATATCTATCTATCTATCTATCGATCGATCGATCTTCCCCCCCAATCTATCTATTAATATCTATCTATCTATCTATCTATCTATTATCTATCTATCTTTCTCATTCTATCTATCCCATATCTATCTTATATATCTATATATCTATCTATCTATCTATCTAATTCTATCTATCTATATTATCTATCATTATTATTATCTATCCATCTATCCTCCTATCTATCTATCTATCTATCTATCTCATATATATCTATTATCTATCTATTCTTTCTATTATACCATATCTATCTTTTCTATATATACTCATATCTATTTCTATATATATCTATCTGACTCTCATTATTATATATCTATCTATCTATCTATCTATCTCATATCTATCTATCTGTCTATCTATATCTATCTAATCTATATATTACTCTATCTATCTATCTATCTATCTATCTATCTATCTATATCTATCTACTATCTATTCTATTATTATCTATCTCTATCTATCTATCCCATATCTTATCTATCATCTATATATCTATCTATCTATTTATCTATCTATCATCAAATTATCTATCTATCTATTTTTTCTTCTACCCTTTCTATATCTTCTTTCTATTATCTTTTCCCCATATCCCCATTATCTATCTATCTATTATCTTTTTTATCTATTATCTTCTATCTTCAAATCTTTTTTTATCTTTTCTATCTATCTTTTTCTGGGGAAAAGCCAGCTATGTGTATGGGGGAAACATGTTGTTTTACTGTGTGTTACTTTTTTTTATGCCCAAAAATAAGCGGGAAAAACTTTTCTTATTAGGAATATTTTACCCAGTGTCAGTTTTTTAAAATTTAATAGTCCCATTTTTTTATTTTTTTTAAAAAACCTTTAAATTTTTTTTTCTTTTTTTTCTTTTTTTTCTTTTCTTTCTTTCTTTCTTTTTTTCTTTCTTTTTCTTTCTTTCTTTTTTTTTCTTCTTTTTTCTCTATCTATATGTCTATATCTAACTGTGTAAGTATCTATCTGTTTCTGTCTATCTTTTTATTTTTCCCTTTTTTTTGTTCTATCTACCCACCCAATAAACTATTTCTATCTTTTAAAACTTCTATCTTTATTATTATCTATCAAATTCTATCAAACTATCTATTATCTATCTATTTATTTTTATTTTCTTTTCCAATTTTCTATAACCTTTTCTATCTTTTTTTATTCTATCTACCCCTTCTTTCTATTTTTATCTTTTATCTTTTCTTCTCAAAAGGTACGGGGAAAAAAAAGGACCACGGCGCTCGTATGCAATGGGTGCCAAAAAGTGGAAAAATATTACATTTTAAAATTTTTTAAAAAGGGGAAACAAAAAAATCCATGTCTTAAGAATTTGGTTTTTAAAAATTAAATCCTTAAACCCAACCCCGTTTCGCGGGGAAAACCCACCCCTTCCCTTTGGGGAAATAAGGAACAAGGTTTTGTAGAAATTTTAAAATTTAGCCCCGTTTAAGTGGGGGCCCAAAAAAGTGACTTTGGGAAAAATTTTTAAAAACCCATGTGTATTTGGATGTTACGAGTGTGTACCCCTATCGAGAGGGTCACTATGGGATGGCTATTTTGTTTGTAACAATCAGAAAACCCTAAATGAGGGAGGGGAAAAGGGGTTTCCAAAAAATTGCATGGTGTTTTTATTTTACGTTACTCAATGTGGTTGGTCCGGGGAAAAAACTCGGAATGTTTCTTGATGGGGACGTTATCAAACGTTTCCGTGTGAAACTTTTAAAGGGAATTTAATAAAAGTGCTCGAAAGTTTCCGTGACAAAGGGAATTTTTTTGTCTCCTTTTAATAAATTTTTTTAAAATGTAATATTATCCCCCTTTTTGGCACCCCCCTTTTCATTTTCGACGCCGTGGGGCCTCCCCTTTTTTTTTTGTACCCTAAATACTTTAAACCCCGAAAAGGGTTTCAAGTGGGATTTTAGGAACCCAGGCTGCCGTATTGTGTCAGCTCAGTTTGGGGCCCTCATATCTTTAGAGAGTTGTGCCCCGGACCCTATAGCACAACTAAAAAGAGGTGAGAAAATTTTAACATATATATATTTCCTGCTAAAACCCTACCCTTTTCCCATTGTGCGCCTCTCCGTCTTCCCCTTTTTTTTTTTTATATCTATCTATCTATCTTTCCCATCTATTCCCATCTATTCTATCTATCTTTCATCTATCCCAACTATCTATTTCCCTTTTCTATCCCCCTTTTTTTCTTATCTCATATCTATCTATTTAAACTATCTAAAGGGTCTAAATGCCAGATTATCGACTTTTAAAATGTATATACGTAAAGGTTTTAGTAATGGCCCAGCTTCCTTAAGGTT
>JAODAL010067673.1:0-17182 GCA_025379985.1 Phyllomedusa bahiana | reverse complement strand
ACAAAACCACCCTTACCTGGCCCCGGGCCCTGCCCGGCCCCGGCCGCTCCGAGCGCCGCCGGTCCTTCCGTCCTGATAGGGGGGCCGGTGTTGTGACATCACCGGGCGCCACGTCACTAGTAGGGGCCGGGCCCCGGGGGGCGAAGGCATAACGCTTCAGCCTGCCGGGGAGATCAGGGGAGCGCAGCGCTATGGGGCTGTGCCCCGGCCCGCCGCCCCGGGAGTCGGGACATTAGTCCCCAACCCCCGGGGGCCGGTCTCGGGGCGCTGGGGACGCAGGCCCCGGGCGCCAGGACCGGATCCGGAGGGGCCCCCGGACAGGGGCATTTGCCTCCGGGGCCCGCAGCGGTGGGGGGGGGCCCAGGGGGGATTCCCCGGTCCCCCGGGGGCTCACCCGAGCCTGCACACATTTTTTTTGGGTTTTCCCCCCCAATCGCTATAAAGGGTTTTTTTATAAAAACGCAATATAGTCAGCCGATAGATCATAACGCTACTTATAACAAGTGTGCAAAGGACACAACTTGTAAGGGTTTTTTTCCCCCAAGTCACGATAAAACGAGTTTGTTTTATAATTTGTTTAAATATAGTGCAGCAGCGCCTAGAGTTTTATGTCGGGGACAGATATAAGAAGTGTGAGGATTTAAAAAGCGCCGTATTTATAGGGCTGTACGTCACAAAAGTCCCCGTCGCTGATTGTCTTCATGTTCAAAAATTCATTTTGGGGGGTTCCCTTTTTTCCTCCCCCGAAAAAACCGGCTCGCGCCCATTTTGCCAAAAAAAAAGACGCTTCGTTCCCGCAAATACCCAAAACTTCGGGTTCATGCAGAACCAAAATTTTCCTGAAATTTAAACGAATTTCCCCTTTTTTAGAATCGATTTGCCCATCCTAATTATATCGCAGGACTCCACTCCCGTTTGTGGAGTATGTTTTGTTGAAATGGTGCTAAGGGAAATAATATTTCCTATAGTTTTATTTCTCTTAGCCACGCATCTAACTTTATCCTCTGTAATAGCTAACAATTTCTCAACTTGCCATAATATAGGTAGGTTTTAAAATAAAATTTTTTGATCCTATAAAAGTCTCTGCTGCAAGAAATAGAGAATACAATGTGATTTTCAATGTCCTTTACGTTTGGTTTTTTATTCAAAAAGGAGGCTTGAATTTTATTTTCTAGTTTTTTTGGTGCCTTTTTAAGATCAATTTTGGGTATCCTTTCTATTTTAGTCTGACATCAATATTGTTAATTTCCTTTTAACTATTCTCTGAAAAGCATGTTCTCCTAGCTCTAGTGTACTTACCAAAGGCATAGCTGCCATCGTATGTTTTGGGTGACAGCTGTTAGCTCTAAGGTTGGTATTACATGAATTAGGTTTCCTATACAATGTACTTTGGATTTTATTTACGGTGTCTGTCAAAAGGACATCCCAAAAAATATATATACCTAGCTAACTACAGAGGGTACCTATATAACTACTTACTAAGGGATCTTATATACAGTACTTAGCTCCTAAGCGTACCTATATACCTACCAGGGGGGATGTATATCTACCTACTTACCTACCTACTAAGGGGACCTATATACCTACCTACCGACTGGGGAGACCTATATACATACTAGCTAACAAGGGGACCTATTTTCCTATCTGCTTATCTACTGAGGGGCCATGTATGCCTTCCTAGCTACTGAAAGTGCCCATATACCTACCTAAATTGGGGCCCTATATTCATTCCTATATACATATCTCCTTCTTTTGGGGTGCTATTTAAAGAACCTACACGGGGCCCTATTTACCTTTCTACATACTGATGGGGCCTATTTACTTATCTACCTGCCAAGTTTACCCATATACCTAACTACCCACTGTGTAGACCTATGTACCTTATCGGGGGCTGAATGGGACAAACAAAAACTTAGGAATATTTGAATATTTTGATTGGAATTTCAGGATGAACATTACATTTCTTTAAAAAAAAAATGTAATTAAATAAATGAGACCATCTCTTAACCTTATAATGCAGTGCCCAACTGTTAAATGTTTCAGTACTTTTCTACAACTTGCTATTCTCTAACAAATACCTTAATGGCAAAATTTACAACAGGTGTTTGATCCCTGAATTGACAATACATTTAGGAGATCAATTTGAATTGGGATTTAAACAGCCCTCTTCATCATGCTTTTCACATTTTGACATCATGAGACCAAAAAAACACTTTAAAATTTGTCAACGTCCCTCGCCAAAAAACAAGACTTAAAGCATGATGCCTCGACACAAGGGTCCCAGCTAAATGAAAATAAAGTGCTCCAGGTTAACGGGATAAAAAAAGGACGGAAAAGCCAGAGAAAGGAAAAGAAGTGGACCCCTTTTGGCACATGCCCGATGCCCCTTAAAAAACCAGATGAGAATGCTACACAACCGGGGCCCCATTTTAAGGTGGGAACACACCAAGGTCAAGCAGTGATTTGCATGCTAGACGATCGCAAGAATATCGACCACACCCCCGGGCACAGGCATCATCTTTTTGAAATTGAGCCCGGTAGCCAAGGCTGGACGGGGGAAAAAATGGTCCCGCGCTGTTCAATTTGTAAGTCGTTTCACTCAAAACAGAAATAAATGGCCCTTGCAAAGACGCGTGAATTGAGCCTTTATGGTGGGGGGTTTTACAGTGGGGCGGGTGTTTTGGTCAATAATATCTTTTAATCCGTTTTGAAATTCTGCATGTCAACACAGGGCAAAATTTCATTTTCATGGACCAAAATTTCAGCCATTGAGAACCATTAGGAACAGGTTTTTGAAAACTCAAAGGGGTCTGCATTTCCCCAGAACTGAACATTAAAACTTTTTGGGATAAGCTCTCTATATAATCCCCAATGAAGCTCGTAAATTGTACCCATGAACCTTAATAACCTAAAGGGCGCTCTTCAAGAATATTAGTATGCCATATATAGTGGTGTAGTGTGTATATAAATATATATACTGTAATATACACAGGGACAGTATATACACAAATGTAACACACAGGTAAATACTGGACATGTGTATATACTGTTCCTGTGTGTATATTACAGTATATATATTTCTATACACACTACACCATTATATATATATATATATACACACACATACACACACATCTACTTCACACAGGGACAGTAATACTAAAATGTAAAAACCCAGATAATATATACATGTATAATACTGGCCTGTGTGAAAGTACACGTGTGTGTGTTATTATATTATATATATATATATATATATATATTGGTGTAGTGTGTATATAAATATATATATATGTATACTGTAATATACACACAGGAACCGTATATACACATGTCCAGTATTTACCTGTGTGTTACATTTGTGTATATACTGTTCCTGTGTGTAACAGCTGGGTAGGGGCCATCTGCAGTGAGATAAGTCTGATGTATTAAAGTGGTCAAGCAAATAATAAGTGTAAAAAAATAAAAAATAAAAAAAACACACATAATAACCTTTTCCCCATTACAAATGCTTGTGAATGAAAAATTGTAAAAAAAAAGTACACAATTTGGCATCACCGTGTGCGTATCAACCCAGTGCTATAAAAACTGAATATTTTACCCCCTCCATGAACACTGCTACAAAATTTTTTGTTTTAAAAAAAAACCATTTTTTGTTCATCCCACTGAAACAAGAAATTGAAATAAAAGCAATCAAAAAGTCCCATGAGCCTCAGTACAGATACCAATGAAAAAGTTATGGCTATTAGAATGGTATGAATTGGGTATTGCTGTAATCGTGTTTATGCCCCACAGTAAGTGCTGTAAAAATTTTTTAAAAAACACTACCAGGATTTTTTATACACTTTGCCTCATAAAATTTGGAATACAAGGTGATCAAAAAACATATATTGCCCAAAATGGTACCAGTAAAAATGTCTGCTCATCCTGCACAAAAATAAGCCTTTACACGGCTCTATCAACATAAATGAAAAAAAGAGTTATAGATGAAAAAAAAAAAAAAAATGAAAACAGCTGTGTCATTTAGGAGTTTAAACTACATCACCACATATACCGTATTGTTCAGACTATAAGAGGCACTTTTGTGCCCCCAAATTTGGGAAGAAAATGAGGGTGCAACCTATATTTTGAATCCAGCAGGAGTTAGGAGTGGGACAATGCTGTAGGCCGTGGGCTGGGAGGATGGGGTATTTGGTTGAATACCATCAGCAAGGGAGTCAAGAGCAGAGTCTCTGCTGCTGGAAGCTAGTGGCGGGGTTTAATTATCCCCTTCATGCATATGGATGTGCCTGAACATCTAAATGGCATGAAGGATGTATAAAGCGGGCTCACACGCTGAGCCCACTCTATGCGTAGCGGACAGCGGCTGTTCCTTACACTCACCGCTAACAAAGGGCCCGTGCCCCGAATGTTTTAAGACCCTAGCAACGTCCCTGCCTTTCTACTGGAGGATATATATAACTCCCTATTTAATGACGGCCTATATAGAAACGATGTATGACTCTCCATCCCACACATCAGGTACCTAGCTTTCCTTTTATAGTACGGTGGGTTGATGTAGGGCATGGTGCATCATTATGCTTTTATGGGAGCTTAATAGCTTATCCAGCATTTATGTGTGTAGTGTTTCTGTGTTTTTTACAGGCTTCCCTTTTGAACTACAGTGAATTTGCTGGACTACATCGGACCAGCTTTGGATATATTTTTTTAATAAAATGGTCAACAAGGGCTAGTGTTGGGGAATGTTTATTTAAATAAAAAAAATTCTGTTGTTTGTTTTTTTACCATTATTTTAGTGTCTGTAAAGGGGGTGTCTTCATTACTTGCATTAGGGCTGGGTTTCAGCTAGAGGTGTTAAACCACTGCCACTATTAACCCAGTACAAAATCAACCAAAGTAAGAGCCGGGTTATCTTCAGAAGTTGGCCATCTAATGTTGTGGTACACTTCTGCGACAGCTATGGGCTGTTATCTTCAGGGTGAAAAGGAACCAAAATCCATGGACCTCCCATTCCTATTCTGGCAGTTTTACCATTGCTGGTTATGAAAAATGGGTGATCCTATGTAATTTATTTTTTAATAATGTTTCCTTGAATATTTTCAATAAACATGATTAAAAAAATTACATGTGGCCCCCCGTTTTTTTTTATAACCAGCCAAGGTAAAACCAGCAGCTCCAGACTGATACTTTCAAGATGGGAAGGTCCATGGATATTGGACACATTCTAAAATGGCTAACAGTGAGGCATCTGTCAGAACCTCCATTATTAACACTGGAATGAAATGGTAAAAAACACTTTATTTAAATAAACACTACCCGAAACAATCCCATTTTATTTAAGAAATGGTTTAGACCTTAGTCCGATGAATCTGATGTACTCTAATGAGTTCAATCTAGTCCAAAGGGGAAAGTATAAACGTTATGAAAAACATGACATTACTAAACTCCATTCTCTGCACCCACTGAAGATCCATATTGCAGCTGATCTTCTAGGGAGGGCCACAGCTACAGAGCAATCTCTAAGGAGTTGTGGCTTTAAATTTTGATTTGTACTCCCTATTCTTCCGCTCCCCCAAACATTGTGTTTTGAGGTCTTTTGTCATCAGAAAATACAATCACCAACTATCAACCAATAACCCCTCACAAACACACACACACCTCCATCTATCACTCCATGTGGAGTTTGTAGGGTTTGTGGGGAATGGGTAGGAAGGTGTTAGAAAAGTGAGTATTCTAAAAAGAAAAAGAAAGGCAGAAGAGAACAACTACAATTAAAGAAAATGTTACCTGTGAATTTTGTCATTGTCCAGCTATTATTATTTTACTGTATATATTTACATCTACCCCTAAACTCTCTGTCAGCTGCCTGTGTTTGAAGACATTTTGCACTTGTTATTTGAATGTAATGTTTTGCCTTTTTGTGATGAACAGCCTGTCTATGTGTGAATGCTTCCCTCTGCTTCAGCAAGTGCCGTTGCTGTGGCGATGCATCTTTACATGGCTGTGTCTCTGCACCGTCCACAACATTTGATTGGGATGTGACGTAGGTTGTGGTCATGTGACGCGTTAAACGCCACACATGGACTCACAGGTGTGTCTCATTACATCTTATCAAACTGGGTATAAAAGACTCTCATGGACATGCACATTTAGATTTCCCTGAGGAAGCAATACGAAATGTGTGTTGGGAATCCTGTCTGACATTTTACACTAGGGTAATTGGTTGTCACATGTTTTACCTCATGTGTATGTTGTATACTTACTCATGGTATCATATTCTATTTATCTTTGTGACTTTTTCCTTTATTGAAGCACTTTATTTGCTCTTTAGTGCAGATACTGAATTACATATTTATTGTAATTGTTTTATGGCGGTGGCCTGTTTTGATTCACTGTTACTTTGCTTTATACACACTTTTTTATATTAAAAGTTTTTTGTGTTTCAGGCACCATTTAATTCATCGATATATTAATCTGCTATCCTGATGTAAATTATATGATACACTTTTTATGGGTTGATTATGATTTAACCTTCCCTTGTGTATATGTGTACCTCTTCTATTTTTATTAAATGTAATTTTAAATATGTTTGTTTAGTACTTTTTAAAATAAATCAATAAAAATTGCTCAATATTTTATATTGTCAGCGCTGATTTTCATGATACAGTCTACTGCTGAGGTGATGGACAGTATCTATGTTGAATATGCATAAAATTTGTGACAAACACAAACACAAACATCATGTGGTGTGAAAAATGCTGTGTGAACCCAGCCCTATTGAGCAAAATGTGCCTGTACCCCTGATGTTTTAGTATCCTAGCAATGTCCCTGCTCTAAGCATTGTCATAATGTAATCTCTTTCCCATGGTTTTATATTGATTAACTAACTTGCTTGTGATTGCAATAAACCTGCAAGTCAAAATCTGTATTGTGTTATCAATAAAAATTATAAATATAAAAAAGAAGAATCAAAGTAGTCATTTGTGTTTTTAAAATATTGAACATTTAATTAAATTGTAATCAAGGGATGAAAATGTATCAGAATTTATGTAAATCAAAAAAGATGTAAGACATTTCAAACAATTCAGTAGTTGTTTACAAAGAATTTTAACCCAAGATGTAAACACTGGCCACATGTTAGTAAATTAGCATATTGACAATGCTGGGTTTCATAACAATTTTGTAATCACCTGCTGGAGTTCTTTAGAGAGAATAAATGACATTTCACTGTGCATAGTTATAAAGCCTCTTAATTGTACAAATGAATAAAAATAATATCTTAGTTTATTACTAGTGAGGGGAAAGTTTATGCTTCATTTTTCAGTATTCTAAAAGAAAATTACAAGGTGTAAAGTCACATTCACATTTCAAACCATTATAATAATTGATATGTAACAGAGTGCACAAGTATGTGAAATATCAGCACTGAATTGCAGTCCTTAGGGAAAAAGATTACTGGAGGCATGAGTAGGCAACAGGGGAGATAAAGTAAAGTCACCTTTTGTAGTTTATGAAAAAGCACAAATTTTTTTGTATTGGAAGACAGTCTTGGGGAAGGGGGTTAAAAAACGAAACACAAGGGTGAATCCTTCATAAGGGACATAAGAAGCATCAATTACTTCATATTTTTCATTTCTTCTGTCAAAAGCAGGCGACGGATGCTTGTCTTTTTCTAGGAGTACAGATTTTGTTCTCTTCAGCAGAGCTTTTAAAAATAAATACCTGTAATTTACCTGGACTTTATTCGAAAAAAAAACCCCAGCTGTGATACGCAATGTATACAATAAACTATTAAATTTTATTTTGCGTTCCTCCAACTCAATATATGTTTTTGGAAAAAATCAATCTTGATAAATTTCATAGTAAATCTTTAAAAAAAATCATATTTTCTGGATACCAAGCTTCAAATCCCCCTGTATAGCCATAGATTTAAAATAATAAGATTCAGGCTCCTTGCAGCCGGCACAGAGAAAGCTTACAACGGTGTTTGAAGGTTTGTGAACCCTTCAAAACTTTTTATATCTCTGCATAAGTTTGGTTTAAAAAATACATAGATTTTTACGAAGTATAAACCAGATAAAAAGGGGAAAAAAAAATAAATAAACATTTTCACTTGGGGAATTTTTTCATTGAGGAAAATGAACTACTGTACATGTTAGTGGCAAAAGTATTTGAACCTTTTGGAAGCAAAATTTGAAGTGAAATTAAAGAGTTGTCCACCCCCCTTTTTTTAGAGCCAAAAGACATTCATTCATGCTGATTTTTCGGTCAGGGTGTGGTACTTCTATGCGTGATTAGCCCAGCCCCTTTTCTTTCCTCTTCTAAAAGACTGAAAGGAGCACCGGGGGATGTTTTCTTTTAAGTTCAGAGCTGAAAGTTAACAAACAAAAGAGACATTACTTTTTTGAGATAACACACTATGCTCTCAAGCTGCTGGCAGCCCAACCTCTTTTTCACCCCCTGCTATCAGAAAAGGGACAGAGCAGAAAAAGGTAAAGGAGAGTTTGGGGAACAGAAATTAGAAAATCCAAATGTCCCACTCGGGAAGCTGATAAATTTTGCTCCTTAAAAAAACCCAAAACATAAAGTAATATATTCAGAAAAACTCTTCAACTACTGATTTCTACATGTTTCAAGCTAATCTTTGTAGTGAGAAAACCCGTTTAAGGTAAGTTGTTTTAAATCAATGGGATGACAGTTAGGTGTGAGTGTTTGACTTGCTTCATTTAAAGGACTGGGATCTATCACAGTCTAAATTTCCCAAAATACATTTCCCGGGGTTTATCTGGTTTGAAAAAGAGGAGTTTTTCGGGGAAACAGGGGGTTTGGGTTGATGCTCTTCAGGGGGAAAGTTTTTTTTAAATAATATTGAGGGGTTTTGGACTCCAAACCAAAATATAGTCAAAAAACTGGAAAAAAATGGAGAAAATTCAAGCCCCTTTACCCTCCAAAAAATTTTGGTTGACCAACAAAAAACCCACTAAAAAAAGCAAGGAATATAATAGCCCAAAAAAGGTTTGGGCAGGGAAAAACCTGTTAGAAAATTTAAACGGCCTTTTAAAAGATTACCCTTGGTTTTAATATTCATAAATTTCCCAAACACCAAAAAGAAGATGAAAAAACCAAAATTTTGGTGTTTAAAATTTCCCAAAAAAAGAATTTTTGCAAAGATCAAAATCCAAAAGTTATATGAAAAAAAATTTTTGTTTGCATAAAAATACAAAAATTTTTGTTTTTTTGGTTTTTAAATGAGAAGGGATATAGAGATTTGGAGATTGAAAAACACTTCATTCCAGCATAAAAACCTGATACCTTCTTAGAAATACAATTGTTTTTATTATCACGTTTGGGGCCTATTATCTGGGTTTCAGCATTTGTGGGCCTTTCGGGCCAAACCGCAAGCTATGGCGAAAGGGCCTCCCAAGGGGTGGAATCTAAGTAGGCCCAGGTTTTCCCCAAAGGGTCCCCCGGGCCAAAGCGGGTTGGCTTCTGCGGCGGGTTTTTCCGGGTCCCCTTCCCAGGACGGGATTTGCTTGAAATGTAAAAGGGGGGGGGGGAATCGATTTGGTACAAAATTTCTTTGAAGCTTTAAAAGTAGCCCGGGGACGGCAAAAAGGGTTTGGACGGGCGGCGGGGGTTTTTTGGTCAAAGGGGACGTAGGAAGAAGGTACGGTACCCGGTTTTGAGGGGAAAGCTCGGGAAAACCCGCTTTCTCAATGGGCCCAAATAAGCATTTAAAAGATCTGGGGTGGGCACGGAAGGGGAGGTAAAAAATAGGGGCTGCGCCCGGAAAGGGAAATTTTAAATGGTGCGCTGGCCCTTTAAAAAATTGAATAGTGTCTGCGCGGCGCGCCCTGGGGCGGGGGAATGCGCGCGCCGGGAAAGCAGGGGACCAATCAGGAGCGTAGCTGTGTAAGTTGGGGGCGATGCGCCCGCGCCCAAATGGGGGTGGGCGCCCACTCCCCAGGGGCACGGATGGCCCGCGTCCCGGGGGAGGGTTGGGGGGGGCACCCGTGCCCCTATTTTATTTTTCTGGTCCAGCATGGCTTCCCTTTCCCTTGATTGAAAAAATTAATTCTGAATTATCCCAGAAAATTTTCTAAAGGGAAAATTTTTTTGGGGGGGAATTTCGGGTATGTGAGCGGGAATAACAAGAAAAAAATGGGTTTTTGGGGCAGCAAGGAAAACCCCTTAAGCACAAAAGTATTTTTTCCCAAAAAAAGGGGGTTTAAAAAAAGTATAGAAGAATAAAGTAAAACCTTTGGGAATGGCCCAAAAAAAAAATTTTTAGGTTTTCTGCCCTATGAGCTGAATCAAAAGAAAACATGGGTATGCAGAACACAACGATTGGTAAAATTCAAAACCCTCTCCTGAGTAAAAATAAAAAATGTCATGGAAAGCCTTTAAAGTGAGCATTTCAAAGGGGGAAATCACCAAAATATTTGAAGTTTTTTTTGTAGGGAGGAGTGGGCTGAAATTCCCCCAACCCAAAGGTGCAAAAAAAAATTTTAATGGAAATCTTTATATGCAATTATTTCTGAAAAAAAATTTTTAAATTTTGCCACTCACAGATTTTGAGTGTAAATTGTTTGAATCATTAGTTTGGTTTCTTTTTTAAACTGTTAGAAACTTATTTAAAATTTACCTGATGTATTTAAAGGGTTTTAAATTTTTATGCGAAATATAAAAAAATTTAAAAAAATTCTAAAAGGGGTTACAAACTTTCAGACAAAAATGTAGAAGCTTACCCTAAAATTTTTAAATACTGAAAAAAAAACTACTGAAAAAAAATTTAAAAACTTATTATGTTGAAATTTTGCTGTGTTGGACTAATTACCTCTTTTTTAAACCTTTTTCCCGTGAAAGTTATTTTTGAGATTGTCCCCAATTTAAAAAACCCCAAATGAACTGTAAACTGGGGCCCCCAATTGTGTAAGGGGTTTCTGAAAGATAAATAGCTTTTTTGGAATGGTTTTTTAAAAGGTTTTTTAGAGCTTCATACAAATCAAATAAAGGGAAAATTTATGTCTGATGAAGAATATATTTGAAAAACAAACATTTTTTTTTTTTTTCCTTTGTACTGAAACTTTATAGCTTGTTTACTAATTTTTTTTTTTTGCTATAATCCCCACCCATGTGTTTTATACTTTTCAAATTCCCAATTTTGCTAATAAATTTAAATTAGGGATAACCTTTTTTAAAAATTCGGATCTAAGGGTTTGTTCACACGGCGTTTTTGTGATCCTTTTTTACGGATCCGAAAAACGGATTAAAATTGTCAGTGTGTTTAAAACACTGATTTTCAGGTTTTAAAAACGCATCGCTGTTCTCACGGGGGATCAGCGATGCGCTTTTGAGGGCTCTCCGCGCTGTGCTTTTTTGCAAAACCCCTTTTTAAAAATTTACATTTTCAATTTTTTTATTGCGGTTTACCCCAAGTGAAAAACCCTAGGAGATAATGGAGTGCACTTTTGGCACTTGGGCCCCAAAGCGCTCCCCCACTCCGGGGACGTTTTTAAAAAGGGGCTTTGCATCCTGAAAGCGGGTTGGAAAAAAGGCAAATGGGGGTGGACGGGGGATCGGGAGGGGTGAGGTGAGCGGCGGCAGGGGTAAAGGGGGGGAGCAGCGGCGGGGGGGTTCAGGGGGGAAACGGCGGCCCGGGGCAGGTGAGCGGGGGTCGAAGGGGGAGCAGGGGGCGGGAAGGGGGCCGGCAGCGGGGGGAGCGCAGGGGGGTTGGAGGTGAGCGGGGGGTGGCTGTGGGGGCGTGGGGCAGTGGGGGGTGGGGGGAAAATTTTAAATGGTGGAGGAAACCCGGGGGGAGATGTGGGAGATTGGAAATGGTGGAGGAGCCGGGGCTGAGATACGATATGTATTTGGTTTTTGAGGGGGCGGGGGCTGAGATTTGTATGATGGGTGTGGGGGGGGGCCGGGGGGGTTTAGATACGATATGAATGGATGTGAGGGGGCCGGGGGGTGGGGATACGATTTTGAAGGATGTTTTGGGGGGCCGGGGTGGATTTCCAAAAATGAATGGATGTGGGGGGCCGGGGGGTGGATAGATATGAATGGATGTTGGGGGGGGCCCGGGGGTGGATATGATTTGAATGGATTTGAGGGGGGCCGGGGGTGAGATACAAAAATTTTAATGGGTGTGAGGGGGGGCCGGGGGGGTGGAAAAAAGGGGTAGATATGAAAAGGATTGAGGGGGGGTGGGGTGAGATACGATATGAAGGATGTGTGGGGCCCGGGGCTGAGATAAAGATTTGAATGGATGTGAGGGGGCCGGGCTAAGATTTGATATGTTTTGGATGGGAGGGGGCCGGGGTGAGATTTCGGGTATGTATGGTTTTGAGGGGGGCCCGGGGTGAGATACGTTTTTGAATGGATGTGAGGGGGCCGGGGCTGAGATACAATATGAATGGATGTGAGGGGGCGGGGCCCGAGATTTGATTTGTATGGTTTTGGGGGGGGCCCGGGGGTGAGTACGGTTTTGAATGGATGTTTAGGGGGGGGCCCGGGGCTGAGGGTAAGATATGGGAAAGGAAGGAGGGGGCCGGGGGGAGATACGATTTGAATTTGGGTGTGGGGGGGTCGGGGCTGAGTTCGATTTTGAATGGGAAAGTTTGGGGGCCCGGGGGGAGATTCCGGGTATGAATGGGGTGTGGGGGCCCGGGGCCCGGGGATCCGGTTTTGAATGGATGTGAGGGGGCCGGGGCTGAGATACGATATGAATGGATGTGAGGGGGGCCGGGGCTAGGATACGATATGAAAGGGGTTTTGAGGGGGCCGGGGGGTGAGATTCATATGAATGGATGTGAGGGGGGCCCGGGGGGGAGATTTCGATTTGAATTTGGTTTTGAGGGGGGCGGGGCTGGATACGATAAGAAAGGATGTGAGGGGGGCGGTTTCTGAGATACGATTTTGAAAAGGATGTGAGGGGGCCGGGGGGTGAGAAACGATATGAATGGATGTGAGGGGGGGCCGGGGGTGAGAACAAAATTTTTATGAATGTGAGGGGGCCGGGGCTGAGTTTTTGATATAAAATGGATGTGAGGGGGGGCGGTGAGATACGATATGAATTTGGGTGTGAGGGGGGCCGGGGTGAGATTCGATTTGAAAAGGATGTGGGGGGCCGGGGTGAGATACGATTTGTATGGGGTTTTGAGGGGGCCCGGGGGTGAGATACAAAATGAATGGAATTTTTGAGGGGGCCCGGGGGGTTTAGTACAATTTGAATGGGATGTGGGGGGGGGGCTGAGATACGATTTGTATGGTTGGGGAGGGGGGCCGGGGGTGAAAATTTCGTATGAAAGGTTGTGGGGGGGGGGGGGTGAGTTTGAAAATGAATGGATATGCGGGGTCGGGGCTGAGATACGAAAAAAATGAATGGGTGTTGGGGGCCGGGGCTGAGATACGATTTTGAAAAGGGTGTGAGGGGGGGCGGGGGTGAGTTTCGATTTTGAATGGATGTTTAGGGGGGCGGGGGGTGAGATACGATATGAATGGATGGGAAAGGGGGCTGGGGCTGGGGATACGATATGTTGGATTTTGAGGGGGCCCGGGGGTGAGATAAGGGTATGTTTGGATGTGAGGGGGCCCGGGGCTGAGATACGATATGAATTGGGTTTTTAGGGGGCCGGGGGGAGTACGATTTGATGGATGTGGGGGGGGCCGGGGTGAGTACGATATGAATTTGGTTTTGGGGGGGCGGGGTGAGATAAGATATGAAAGGATGTGAGGGGGGGCGGGGCTGAGATACGATATGAATGGATGTGAGGGGGCCGGGGCTGAGTTACGATATGTTTGGGTGGGAGGGGGCCCGGGGTTTAGATATGTTTAAGGATGGGGGGGGCGGGGGATTAGATACGATATGAATGGATGTGAGGGGGCCCGGGGTGGATTTCGTTTTGTATGGATGTGAAGGGGGCCCGGGGTGAGGGTACCAAAATGAATGGATGTGAGGGGGCCGGGGGGTGAGATACAATATGAAAAAGGGGGGGTGAGGGGGGTGGGGCTGAGATCGATATGAAAGGGTGTGAGGGGGCCGGGGGCTAAAAGAAATGTATGGTTTTGAGGGGGCCGGGGGTGAGATACTATTTGAATGGATGTGAGGGGGCCGGGGCTGAGATACGATATGAAAAGGATTGGGGAGGGGGCCCCGGGGGTGAGATACAAGGTGAATGGGTGTAAAGGGGGCCCGGGGCTGAGATACGATATGAATTTGGTGTGAGTGGGCCCGGGGGTTGGATACGTATGAAAAGGATGTGAGGGGGCCCCGGGGGTTTAGAAACGATATGAATTTGGGTGTGAGGGGGGGCCGGGGGTTTAGATTGATATGAAATGGTGTGAGGGGGCTGGGGGTTGAGATACGATATGAATGGATGTGAGGGGCCGGGGCTGAGATACGATATGAATGGATGTGAGGGGGCCGGGGCTGAGATAACATATGAATGGATGTGTGGGGGTCGGTGCTGAGATACGATATGAATGGATGTGAGGGGGTCGGGGCTGAGATACGATATGAATGGATGTGAGGGGGCCGGGGCTGAGATACGATATGAATGGATGTGAGGGGGCCGGGGCTGAGATACGATATGAATGGATGTGAGGGGGCCGGGGCTGAGATACCATATGAATGGATGTGAGGGGGGGCTGAATACAAAATTAAATGGATTTTGAGGGGGCGGGGGGATACATATGATGGAGTGAGGGGGCCGGGGCCAGATAAAATTTGAATGGATGGGGGGGGCCGGGCGAGATCGATATGATGGATGTGAGGGGGGGGGGGTGAGATACGATATGATGGATGTGGGGGGCCGGGGCGAGATACGATATAATGGATTGAGGGGGGGGGGCTGGATACATATGATGGAAGGGGGGGGGGCGAGATAGTATGAATGGATGTGAGGGGGCCGGGCGAAACGATTGAATGGAGTGAGGGGGCGGGGCTGGAACATATGAATGGATGTGGGGGGGCCCGGGGTAGATCAAATGAAGGATGTGAGGGGGCCGGGCTAGAAACGATATGATGGTTTGGGGGGCCGGGGGAGAAAAGATAGAATGGATGTGGGGGGGCCCCGGGGTAGATACGATATGAATGGATGTGAGGGGGGGCCGGGGCTGGTACATATGAATGGGTGAGGGGGGGGGGCTGAGATCAATAAAAAAGGATGGGGGGGCCGGGGCGGGAAAACATATGAAGGGTGGAGGGGGGGGGGCTGAGTACGTATGATGGTGTGAGGGGGGGGGCTGGAATAATATGAATGGAGTGAGGGGCCCGGGGTGAATACAAATGAATGGATTGAGGGGGCGGGCTGAAAAGATATGAAGGGTGAGGGGGCCGGGGCTGAAAACATGAATGGATGTGAGGGGCCGGGCTGAGATACTTAAAGGGTTGGGGGGGGGGGCTGAGATCGATATGAATGGATGTGGGGGGGCGGGGTGAGATCTTTGAATGGATTGGGGGCGGGGTGGATACATAAAAAGGGATGTGGGGGGGCCCGGGCTAGATAGATATGAATGGATGTGAGGGGGGGGGGGCTGAGATCGTATAAAAGGATTGGGGGGGCCCGGGCTGGAAAAATATGAAGGTGTGGGGGGGCCCGGGGGCTGAGAACGTTGAATGGTGTGGGGGGGCGGGGGCTGGATACGTAGATGGATGTGGGGGGGGGGGTTCAAAAGGTGGGGGGGGGGGGCTGAGATAGATATGAATGGATGTGGGGGGGGCCGGGGGCTGAGATACGATATGAATGATGAAAGGGGGGCCGGGGGGCTGAGTTTAGGGATTTGAATGGTTGTGAGGGGGCCGGGGCTGAGATGATATGAAAATGGATGTGAGGGGGGGCCGGGGGGCTGAGATACGATATGAATGGTTTGTGAGGGGGGGGGGCCCTGAATACAATATGAATGGAGGGTAGGGGGCCGGGGCTGAGATACGAAAATGAAGGGTTTTGGGGAGGGGGGGGGGCTGAGAAAAAACGATATGTTTGGATGTGGGGGGGCCCCGGGGTGAGATACAAATTGTATGGATGTGGGGGGGGTTGGGGGCTGGGGATACGATATATATGGATGTGAGGGGGGCCGGGGTGAGTTTAAAATATGTTGGAATGTGAGGGGGCCGGGGCTGAGATAAAATTTTGAATGGATTTTTGAGGGGGCCAGGCTGAGAAAAACGATATGTATGGATGTGGGGGGGGCCCGGGGTGAGATACGATATGAATGGTTTGGGGGGGGGGCCGGGGCTGGATACAAAGTAGGGATGGGGGGGGGGCCCGGGGTTTAAAGATAATATTTTAGGGATGTGGGGGGGCCGGGCTGGAAAACTTTATAAATGGAGGGTAGGGGGCCGGGCGGGAGATCGATATAAAAATGGAGTTGCGGTGGAGAGGGGGAGGGGGGGAAGGGGAGACCTTTTCTGAAAACGCACCCGGGGAAAGCGGACGTTTTTTTAAGGGACGCAAGTGAAAAAGATTCAAAACGGACCCAAAATTAAATTTAAAACTGTGTTTTTTTGGGATCCGTTTTTCCGGATGGGGTTTTTTCAAAACTGTCAAAAAGGGAAACCTAAAAAGGACCCCAAAAGCCGGTAAACCCAAGCCCAAAACCTCTATAATGTTAAATTAATAGATGGAATATTTAGAAACATAAAAGTTATAGTACCTTTAAACCCATTTGTGGAAGGAAAAAATTTTTTTTACTCTAAACAATTTTAAATCAGGATTTTTTAAAACCACATTGTGATGACAAAAAAATAAAAAAATCATAATGCAAAGGCACATATGCATAATGTAACTGATGGCAGTAAAAACAAGTGGTAGCTAGTAACCGTAGATGTTGTAAAATAATCATTTACTAGCCAACCACTGATTGGTATAATAAAAAAATAATAAAATACAAATGTATAAAACGGGGGGAAAATACACCCAACCTTTTCCCCGGGCTCCTAGCCTACTGTCATTCTATCAAATGTCATTATTTCAAATAATAAAACATGATAGGCATATAACAATTTCGCACCAGGCAGCTGTACAAAGAGAACAAAAAACATAAACAAGAATTCAGCAGTAGCTGAAAAAATAGGGAATCTAACAAGCTTTTTGTAAATATTGTATTAACTCTTTTCATGGGACAACACTTATGATACAATGTAAAGTAGTAAATTTATTTCAGTGTCAGTTTTCTA
>JAODAL010067672.1:0-17182 GCA_025379985.1 Phyllomedusa bahiana | reverse complement strand
GGGGGAATTGAGGGAAAGAACAGTTTGTGTGGAGCCAATTCTAGACTCAAAAAAATTTTCAGAAACCAGCTACAATACATCATTAAGTGGCAAGGTTATGGGCCCGAAGAAAATTCGGGGAACCAGTGAGTAACATCAATGCTCCTAGACTGATAAAACAATTTCATCAGAGACATCCGGGAAAACCCGAGTAGGTTTATGTCCAGAGGGAGCTGTTGAGGTGGGAGTAATGTCGGGAAAATCTCTTGCTTGACTTGGAACTTGTTTACGTTGTTTGCCCTTAAGTTTGCCCTCATTTCAAGATGGTGGATCGTGTCTCAGCTGGGTTGCCATCTTGTTTCCTGTTTCCTGTTTGTCGGCATATAAACTCCTCAAGCCTGTATATCATTGTTTGGGAGTATTGTGTTTAAGCTCCTGCTGTGCAGTCCTCTAGCCTGGAACTTGGCATTCCCTTTTAGTTTCCTCACCTTTGCGGTTTACCCTGCAAATTCTAATACCTAGTGTCATTCAACGTGCTCCTCCTGACTTTGCCTAGGATCCAGTCTACATCTCTGCTGCTCCTGTTCCAGTCTGCATTGGCCTTCGCTGTGTTCAAGCCAGTCCTAGCCATTGGATTCCAGCTGTATCCACTAGTATCGTGACAATTCCTGTCTTGTATCTAGTTCCTGGTTCTTAGTCATGTATCCTGCCTGGTTCCTAGTTCTGTGTCTTGCCTTGAATACCTGTGTCTTGTCTAGTTTACCTGTCATATACCTAGTAATGTATCCTGCCTGGTTCCTAGTTCTGTTTCTTGCCTTGTATACCTGTGTCTTGTCTTGTGTACCTGTCATATACCTAGTAATGTATCCTGCTTGGTTCCTAGTTCTGTGTCTTGCCTTGTATACCTGTGTCTTGTCTAGTGTACCTGTCATATACCTAGTAATGTATCCTGCCTGGTTCCTAGTTCTGTGTCTTGCCTTGTATACCTGTGTCTTGTCTAGTTTACCTGTCATATACCTAGTAATGTATCCTGCCTGGTTCCTAGTTCTGTGTCTTGCCTTGTATACCTGTGTCTTGTCTAGTTTACCTGTCATATACCTAGTAATGTATCCTGCCTGGTTCCTAGTTCTGTTTCTTCCCTTTTGTATACCTGTGTCTTGTCTTGTGTACCTGTCATATACCTAGTAATGTATCCTGCCTGGTTCCTAGTTCTGCCTCTTGCCTTGTATATCTGTGTCTTGTCTAGCTTTCCCGTCTTTTACCTAGTAATGTATCCTGCCTGGTTCCTAGTTCTGTGTCTTGCCTTGCATACCTGTCTTATGTCTGGTTACTTGTTCTTAGTCATGTATCTGGTCTGGTTCCTAGTTCTGTGTCTTGCTTTGTATAACAATGTCTTGTCTTGTATATCTGTCTTGTAACCTGTCTGGTCTCTAGTTCTGTGTTTTACCTTGTATACATGTTGTGGGGAATATGATGAATTTCACCCCCCAGCTCTTCACCCAAAATTCACTCAGTTATTGCTGGATTCAGGACTTCACCTAAGCTCCCTGTCACGGTCTGTGCCATGATCCCTGTTCTGGGCACTGGACATAGCTGTGTTCCTCATCTTGACCTTACGTCGCGGCCTCTGCTGCGAACCTCATTGGCTGCTAAAATCACATGACCATGTTATATATATTTCACTGTGTTGCCTTGTGAACGCCATTTTCAGCTCACTCCCTGTACTGTACAGACTGCTCTTAGTTAGATAGCATTTTCCTCTCCATAGACATCAATAGTTAGGGAGTCTGGTATTGCTGGCTGCATCTTTCCCACACCCAGAAGCTGTTATATGGCGACATTTGCCAGCTAAAATAACATCTAACTCTCATATACATGGATATAAATGATAGTGTGATTGAATTTGCTAAATCATACTCGGTTCCCAAAAGTTCCGTTTTTGCAGTTTTGGGGGTTCAGTAATTGTATAACACACCGTCTCCAAATTTCCTATGTGTCAAAGGGGCCTTTGGGCCCCCTCAGAATGCAGGTTCCTGTAGCAGCTACTACCGCTGCACCCCCTATAGCTATGCCCCTGCTTGCAAGCTGTCCTTATCTTTTCAGTTAGCCATTGAAAGGAATGAAGTATTTTATGCTCTCAGTTTTTTTCTGTCACTCTTAGAGCCAAATTTTCTTCACCAAGTTGTTTCACGTATCCAGTTTACTGTTATGGATGGTAATTACAGCTTCTCCTCACCTGCATAGGTATAAAAATTAACCAGAACATCTTCTCCCATTGACTTTAATAGGGTTCGAATTCTAGTTGGAATAGAACCTCGAAGCGAACACGTATGAGGTTCTAATCGAACTAGAACGTTTTACTGCTTGCTCATCTCTAGTTATAAGCATGCTCCTCCCCACACACTCTCATGTTGTCTGTTGTTGTTTCATGTTGTGTTGCCTTATGTTGTCTGATGTTATGTTTGTTAGTTGTCTGTTGTGTGATGTCTTGTTGGTCTCCTCTATGTTATTGGTTAGTCTCCATACTGGTTTCCATTTCTGTCTGTATCTTTGTCTGTGAGTTTCCTTGCCATGTTCTATGCCTGTGTTCTTGCCATGTTTATGCCTTAGTTTCTAGCCAGTGCCCTAGCTTAAATCTTTGCTTTGTCTCCTGTCCTGTTCTTGGTGTTGTGTCCTATTGGTATATGTTTTGCACCTTGCCCCCTGTTTAACCTTCCTGTCTGGCATCCGTTTAGTTCTGTCTGTTCTGTTTTATACCTGCACGTCTCTACACCTAGTCTGTTATATCTTTTTCCCTATCCTGTTGGTGCCTAGCATTGGCACTTCTGGCTTGTCTGGTGTTAGCGAGCAGGAGAGCTATGGAGCGCACACGCCAGAGCCATAGTGTACTTCGTACCCATATCAGCTTTCAAGACATAAGGTTGGACTTTTAAGTATATCACCAGAAATGGTTAATGTTTGTATTGCACAAAGTTATTGATTGCTGTACAGTGTTTGGACGTACAAGAGCAATTAAAAGTATGTAAAACGTTACAAAGTATCACTGAATAGTGCTTGGCAATTGCAGTCATTTGAGAAGTTCATTGAGAGAATTTGGGAGATCCTGATATATTGCCAACTAGTGTTGAGCTATTACGTAGGTTATCGACATCGGACGATAGTCGGCCACCATCGATTGGGTTTTTCGTTAGTGAGCCGTCGAGTCTGTGCGAAGACCAATATAGTCTATGGGAGAGCAGCACCACCTTCATTCTTACACCCCAGCAGGGCTGGAGAAGCTGGAATAACAGCCACAACAGTCAAATGGATACGTGCTAAATCTTAGGCAACACACTTAGGTTATAAAAGCCACAGAAAAAAAGTCACACACCATTCACTATCCCTGTCTTGTACCACAGCATGACCCTTAAACCTGCATCACCCACAAATTACAAAGTGCCAGAAGGCAGTATTATTTGAACCCTCATCTTACTTGAACTGGACATTGAATATCCCTGTCCTGGAAAGCAGCATGAGCCCCAAACCTGCATGACCCCCACATTTAAAAGTGCCGGAAAAAGGATCTTTCACCCACCCTTTTAGTTTCACTGGACTTGACTATCCTGTCCTGGGCTACCAGCATGAGCCCCAAAACTGCATGACCCAGATTAAAAAAGTGCCGGAAAAAAAGGGGTCTTTCAACCACCATTTTAGTTGAACTGGACATTGACTATACCTGTCCTGGACCGCAGTATGACCATTAAAACCTGTCTGACCCCTTTGATTAAAAAGTGCCGGAAAAAGGTGTCTTTCACCCCCCATTTTAGTTTCACTGGACATTGGACTATCCCTGTCTGGGCAACAGCATGAGCCCCAAAACTGCATGACCCCAGATTAAAGAGTGCCCGGAAAAAGGGTCTTTCTACCCTACTTTTTAGTTGAACTGGAAACATTGTCTATACCTGTTCCTGGACAGCAGTATGACCATTAAACATGTCTGACACCCCTTAGATTTAAAAGTGCCGGAAAAAGGAGTCTTTCAACAACATTTAAGTTGAACTGGACTTATACTGTCACATGTCCTGGGCCACAGTATGACATTAAAACCTGTATGCCCACCCAGATTAAAAAGTGCCGGAAAAAGGTGGAGAGTCTTTACAACACCATTTTAGTTGAACTCGGAAAACATTGCTTAAAACTGTCCTGGACTGCAGTATGACCATTAAACCTGTCTGACCCCCAGAGTTAAAAAAGTGCGGAAATTAAAGGAATGGTTTATTTCAACCACCATTTTAGTTGAACTGGGACATTTGACTATGCCTTCCTGGCCCAGAATGACCCAGGGCCGGAGTTACTGAGTTAAAGTGGGTGCTGATGAGAGACACAGGGCTGGCGTCCGGTCATCTATTAACACGCCGGTAAAATGCAATGATGACGCAGAACGAAAAAATGACATGCTGAAGCAGAGGTTGCGGAAGCGGTAAGTGTGAGAACTCAGCCTTCCTCAGTAAACAGTCAAGACCCTGGGTAAGCGCTTGTCCATCGTATGTGCGGACCAATTGAGCTTCAGTGGATTATCAATGGTGGTTAACGCTAATGTTACACCCAGGTGCTCTTTTTTCTTGGCTTTCTTTCTAATTTTATATAAAAGGTGCCTGGAGGTAATGGGTCTCTGTAACTTTGTTCACTATGTCCGTGCTAAATACTCCTTGTCCCTATGAATATTCATTCATTCCACCGGTCTAGTTTTCCTGTTTCATCTTGTACTTTCTCAGAGGAATTTTTGTCACCAGCTTTTTTGTGCATGCAAGTTTTTTTGTAGTTTAATTCTAGAAAACACATTTTTAATATTTGGATGGAATAATCCATAAAATGGTATTTGTTTCCTATTGTTTTTAATTGTTTTTTAATGGGGTTGTCCTCATAACAGGGATTGATGCTATGTTAAAGATCTTGCAAAATTCAAGTCATTTTGCATTATGTGTTCCTTAACAGATGTCCTACCTAATTCCTGTTCTCTGACTGCACATCACCCTTGAGCACCTTCTTGACAATTGTGTAAATCAATGTCTGTTTGATAAACAACATTTTTTTTATTAATAGGACCTGGATTATAGCTGCATTCAAAGCAATAATGCCCAAAAATTCTATGCATGACCCTTGAGCCACTTTGGACAATTGTGAAGAACAAATGTCTGTAGATAACAACATTTATTTTTTATAATAGGACCTGTAGTATTGCTGACATTGAAAGAAGCATGACCCAAAAAATTATAAAAAAGACTTCTCAGCCACTGCTAAAAATAGTGAGGGAGAATGGCCATTAGAAGCCACATTTCTGTTCCCAAAGGCCCTTGAGTATAGTGTATCTCACAGCTACATGACCCCAAAAAAATTATAATATGACTCTCTCAGCCAATATTAAAAATTGTGAGGGAGAAATGTCACTTAAAGCACATTTCTGTTCCAAAGGACATAATTATAGCTGTATCTCACAGCAACATAGAGCCTCAAAACTTGACATTGCGGAAAACTTCTAGAAGTATTAAAGTGAGTAAATGGAATACGCTGTTGTCTGAAACCTTGTGTCTTTTACAGTCTCCTCAGCAGCAAACCCAGCAAAATGAACTGTTGGGAAAAAGAGATTAAAAAATTGCAGAAGTAAGAAATCAGCATCATCTTAAAAAAACATTTTTCAAGAGGGACATTTCTGTTTGAAGAGGAATGTTGAAGTTAGACCGGCAACTAATCCGGGTGACCGGCAATTGGGGCCAGAACATCTCAGGAGATCCATGCTGATCCATCTTGATTGAAAGTCAAACGATCCACTTATTCTGTTTGAAAGCCGGATTTGTCGTAATGGACTCCTTCCAGCTGTGCGGATGGTGCCGCTCAGATATGACGCTGGCTTGCTGGGCAGGGACAAACACCTCTTGGCGTGGACGAAGCCAGCTCGGCCATTCGTCCTTTTTGGATACCCAGAGTCCTTTGAGTCCGGAACACATACAAAAATACATCGGTGTTGAGACGAGATAAGTCGTGCTCCATGATCTTAAGCTGATCTCTGTGGTGTTGGATGTGTGCCCTGCATTTGCATGCGTTGGTGAGGTGGTAAACAAAGATTGCCAGAGGTCTCACCCATTTGGCTTCTGCCACCTTGCATGGCTGCTGCCGCATACGCCTATTGGCCTCTCTACTGCTGTCCGTTGATGATGTTGTTCTCCACCGTTGTCATTTGGGGATCTGTGAAAACTGGCCGCAACAGATGTCTCCAGTTGATCAATCCAGCAATGTCTCCATTTCTGCATTTTACTCTCTATTGGAGTGAGAGTGGGATAGGAAGGTGCTGAGTTTTGTTTGCTGTTACGGGGATTCCAGGCGGGTGGCCAACCAGTACTGTTGTTCATTTTGCATGGCCTTAATGCGAGGATGATGTTGGAGGAAATGAGAGACCAAGACTCATGTTGAAGATGAAGCCTTGATTTTCCAAGCCTCTGGGTCGAGGGGCACTAGCAAAACTGATCTTCCTCATCTTCTCCTCCGCTCAAATTCGCGCCAACCTTTTCCAAAGGCAGGGAAGTCGGTAACATCGGTTGTGTCTAGAGATTACCTCCTCCTCCTCATCCTCGCTGCCTCCGGCAATCAGCTTCAACACAGCCTGACTGCCTGAGATGATGCACCCTGAAGAGCTGTTGCGCACCTTGCACTAGTCTGGAACCAGAACCAACTGCCTAATGAAGACGATGAAATTGTGAAAAATGATGGCCTTGCCGGATTTGGACGGAGAGAAAGCTCCGTGTCCGCATTGTGTCTTGTCTCTCCCCGCGTTTGCGGGGACCTGTTGTTTCAGGAGGTGTCCTACGATCGTTCAGAACTAAGCTCACAACAATGCTCATGCTGACAAGGGCATTGGTTCCGACGGCCATTTGGTGGCTTCTTCAAAACTGGCAAGGTTGGTGCAGAGCTACTTTCACCTTGCATCACCTTCGGTGGCTCAATACCCCGAGTCCGCACCGCTGCTTTTCCGGCCAGCTGTGTCACTTCGTTACTGCGTTAATGGCATTGCGCTGCTGCCACAATCGCTGGAGCTTGTGGGAGGGTGGATTCCAGCGGTTGCCGCGTCAACAATGAGACGGTTGCCGGGGAGGCCGAGCTGACGCTGCAACGCAGCAGGCGGCGAGAGCACGGGGTGCGAACGGCCGGAAGTGCGAAACTTAGACTTGAGCCTTCCTCAGCTGGAGTCCAGAAACAGGGTAGCTCTTTAGAATTTTATGGACGACAAGGTTCATGACATGTGACCAGGCAAGGGATGTGATACCAGCCTACGATTTAAGGGAGGCACAGCAGATTTCTCCCGTTATCGTACACCACCTTGCCTGGCACAAGCGTTCTCTGGCACCCAGCCACGCTCGTCTCGTTGTGGAGAGCCGTCCACAGCTCCTGACCTGTGTGTAGACGGTCTCCAAGACAGTATTAATTTCAAAACACGGCCTGTGTTTCTCAGGGCACGTGATGCCAACAGAGGAACTTGAGGGAAAGAACCCTGACACCATCCCTGCGGGTTGTTGAAGAGATGTGCGCCAAGACTGAGAGCCACGTCAACCCCCAGGGACATCCACCCGCCAACAGTGGCTGTCACAGAGATTATGCGGCTTGGCCGTGCTTACTAGTCCATGTGTCGGTGGTCAGATGGGACTTTTGCGGCCACAGATGCAGACAAAGCGCTTGAAATTTAGTTGACACGTGGCTGGCCAGGGCTGGGACGGCTTTTCTGGCAAAGATTTAGACAATGCCTGCTCGGCAACTGGTATTGGGGCAAGCAAGGCGCCATGACGCTGTGGCGGAAAACCCATTCTTTGTCCACAAGACGGAAATAAAAAGGCAACATTTTTTTTCCAAGGCCAAAAGCCTGGCTATGCCGACATTCAGTCTTTTGGCTTTGGGCATTGGTTTGGGTGTTAAAGTGTTTTCTTCTGCTCCCAAACCTGGAAGACAGAAGGCTGGCCGCTTAGGACTGGGCCGCTGTACGGCATGCCAGGTCGTCACACTGGCGGGGAAGGAGAAGGGGGTAGGATGGGTCTCTGGTGGTGATGGTGGTACTCGGGCGACGGGGGAGGCTGAAGCGGGGGCTGATCCCTGACATGATCTGAGAGACCATGCGCAGCTGAGGAACGCTTGGTGGTGGCGGAGGAGGCGGAGGACAGAGGGTGGTTCTTTGTAGACAGTGGTTGGAGGCCTGGGCGTCGGTCTGGCCTTTTTGGACAAGTGTTGCCGCCATTTCAACTCATGCATTCGCTGCATGTGACTAGACATGTTGGTGGTGGTTTAACCACCTAAGTTCTTGCCTCTTACTTTGCGGTTTACGGCAAAGGCGGGCTTATGACATAGATGGGTGAATCAGAGGCTTGGTCAAGAAGGCCAGGTTGAGAGGTCCTGGACCTTTTTGATGGCGGAATAAGCGAGGAGCGGGGTTTGCGACTGACCGTGGCTGGTGGAATCATATCAGCGGACTTCTGCGACCGCCCTATCCTTTTTGAGCGGTACCCGTACTGACACTACCCCAATCGATTTATTCACTCCTCGTCTCCAGTTGATGAAGTGCTCGCAAAAGCCAAATCTGCTGAAAAGACCACGTTGGATTCGCAATGTCGTCATCATCATCATCACACTGGTGGACTTCATCGTCGCCTGACACATTTCTGCAATCAGGAAGCTGCGGGCTACAAGCAAGAGGGACTGCAAGGCGTTGCCGACCGCCCGGGACTTTTTGACGATTGGACCTGGCTTCCTTCTTCCTCCTCTGATGACATCAGTAAATGGGCGTCAGAGCAGAGTAAATCATCCTCATTGGCCTCTTGATTCTTTTAACCATGCCTTCATGACCCCAACCGCATTTTGTCATCAAAGGAGGTCTTCAGGAAACTGGATTATCCAACAGTGTGGGTACCACGAGTTGGAAATTTGGGCTGCTTCTTGTTGGACGGGGGGGGGGAATTTTTCTTAGCTGATGATGTGATGAGACATTTGTGGCCGTGATGGGAGGACTGAGGAGGTAGATGCTGGATGCAAGGTTTGCATTAACAACTGAAGGACAGATGGGTCGAGACGCTGTTAATTACTGAGTTACTCAGGGCCCTGACCAGCCGATGACATGCCTGACGGTACTGCAAACTGATGATCCTCTGGCATGAGTGTGTTGTTGACAGCACTGGAAGAGCACCTTCTTCGTACCTCTGACCCTCCATGTCCTACCCCCCATCTTTGCTCGCTTACCTCCTGAAATTTCGCTCCATGTTACACGAAAAATTACTAATTTGAGAAAAGGTATGGAAGAGTTTTGGAAAGTCTCTTGATTAATAAGACGGGGCAAATCACAGCTATTCTCAAATCCCTCAAGTAAAACAAATTGCTGGATTAAATTAACTGCAAAGTAGATCTATCAAGTCAACCAAAGATGGCTGCGCCAAGTGAATAAAACACGTATCTGAAATGTATTCGGATAAATATAAAGAGTATTTTTTGCACCTATCAATTCACTCGTGGTAACTACACAATTGCTGATTCAAATTTAACTGCAAGGTGGCTCTATCTACAAATCTGGACTGGGTTAAAAGTGCAAAAAAAACCACGTATTGTAATGTATCTCGGATAATAAAAGGTATTTTTTGGCTCCTATAATTCACCTGTAGGTAACTACAAAATTGCTGGATTCAAATTTTAAACTGCACAAGGTAGGCTCTATTCAAACAAATCTGGTCTGGGCAAAGTGCAAAAAACACGTATCTGTAATGTTTTGGATAATAAAGGTATGTTTTGGCACCTATCAATTATACCTGTTGGTAAATACACAAATGCTGGATTCAAAGTTTAAACTTGCAGGTGGCTCTTTCAACAAATCTGGAATGGGCAAAAGTGAAAAAACCAGGTTCTGAAATCGGATTCGGATAATAAAAGGTATTTTTTGGCACCTATCAATTCAACTGTGAGGTGACATATATAATTGCAGTATTCACCATTTAAGTGCAGGTGCCTCATGAAAACAATGCTGTAGTGGCCAAAGTTAAAAAAACACGTATCTGACAATTTATTCGGATATTACAAGGTATTTTTGGCACCTATCAACCTGTTGCTGACTTGCTGGATTCTATATTAAAGTCGCAAGGTGGATATATCTACAAAGGTGGGAAATGGCCAAAATTGAAAATGGACACCTATCTGAAATATACTGATAATAATAGTTGGAGGTTTGCACCTAACAAAGAGACCTGCACGTTACTAGGAAAGATGTGTTTCCTTATAAGTGCAGGCTGCCCAATATCAGGAAATATTTCATAGAAAACTGTTAATTAATAAAGTATTGCAATGTCTACACTAAGTATTGGTGAAACTTTTTCCTGTATTCTTTATAGAGCTTGTCTGTGTTCGCACCCGCCGGGGGCCCCCCCTCCGCTCCCCCCCGTGTTTAACAACAATAGATGCTCCTTTAAAATTCTCTACCTTAAATATTATCAAAATCTTCCTCCATCTATAATCTAAACATAATTTGTAAGGATCAGAGCTACATAGTTTGAGGTTTCTCTGGAAAGAAATATACATTATTTCGCTGAGCTGTTTGGACCACAAGCAGAGCAGCACGTCCTTCTGCCTCTGAGCGCTGGGAGACCTGAGGCTTTAAACAGGGAAAAACCTTGTTCTATGTAAAAACGAAAGGTCATGTGATTTTTCCAGCCAATCGCAACTTACAATCCAGTCATGGACGTCGCAACACATCTCACCCTGCCTTATTTCTGTAATCTTGATTTGCTGGCCAACAAAAATACAGGAAGCGCCGAATAAAGGGCCGATTTACTAGATGATGCACAGAGTTTTATCTAATATAGCATGATCTAAAATCCGATCCCCAATAAAAACTGTGCCGATTTCAACTTTGTCGATAATAATCGCTCAACACTATTGCCAACTCAAATTAACCGGTGAAAAGTGCGATAGAAGGAGCTTAAGGTCATAAGACTGTCTGGTCAGCTGCCACTGCTGGGGACTGCTCTGAGGTCGCACCTGATGGCCATCACGGAAGCCATCCTTACCATCTGAGGGTCTGTGAAGATGCCAGACGGCCGCTTAGTTGCGGCCCCTCAGAGCAGTCCAGTGGGTCCACCACACGCTTTACCCGTTATACTCCCCCACTTCTCTACAAATGTCATTGAGGTAGCACTCAAATAATCACAAGCATCAGGGCCTCAGGGCCTCAAAGGGTCCTCAGTAATCCCGTTGCCAGGGTGGACACGTGCTCTGGAAGGCAGAGCATCAAAAAGAGGGATGAGTCACAGCCAAGCTGGGATTTTATAAGGAATTAAGGAATAACCGTGCATCACAGGCACACCCCAGTTTCACGTCTTTAAATATGAAGCATCCCACACGCATAGCTGTCACTTCCGTGTTTGTAGGAGCCTCAGGCAGGGAAAAACTGGAAACTGAGGCTAGGAACAGAGCAGCAATTCAGTGTTTGGTACCCTGTCGTAGCTTAGACCCACCCGGTTCTGATGGTACCAAGAGCACCAACCTGCAGCATTGTCCTGCTACGATATGGCCTGTTTCATGTCCAAAACTAGGAACACCATGGCCCTGGAAGGGAGCAATGTGTAGACCATCCCAGGGGTGTGTGTGGGGATGTCACTCAGTACAGTTAAAGTCGGGAGTCCACCTAGGCCCAGTGTTGTCTCTATTGGACAGGGGTATGTGCACCAGCATGCTAGGAGTATCCACATAGGACCAGTAGGCCACATTCACCCCTAAGCGTGCCCAGCACAAGGCTAACCTAAAGTAAATAGACACATCTTGCTGCCTCTTTGTCTGTACCCATATCCGTCATGAATACACCCCCAAGTCCAGGCTGAACGACCCTCGATCATGTGGGCAAGTTTTCTGACACCCTGTTGTTCTGATAGTGTTTCATACCTGTCATGTAACTAAGTATGTATCCTGCCTGGTTCCTAGTCCTGTTTCTTGCCTTGTATACCTGTCTTGTATCTGGTTCCTTGTTCTTAGTCATGTCTCTGGCCTGATTCCTAGTTCTGTGTCTTGCCTTAAATACCTGTCTTGTATCTAGTTCCTTCTTGTTAGTTATGTATTCTGTCTGGTTTCTATTTCTTTGTCCAGAACCTGCAGTTTCCGTAGCACAAGAATAACTAATATGAGATTATTCTTAAAGGGGTTTTGCCACGAATTAAAATTGACGTGGGAGGAAACTTCAAACTAAATAATAAAACATTTTACACCATTTAATCATTATTAAATTTCGTGCACCGTTTTTGTTTTTAGCTGCTCACTTTTTAGTGATCCATTGTTTTCAGTGCACATTTTGGGGCGGGAACAAGAGAAATTGGGTTTTTTGGCCCTTAAAATTGAAAACCCGCTATTAAAAATCCCCAAAATTTTAATTTTCCCGGTTTTTGGCCTTTTCTCCCCTGAAACAGGCCCGGGGGGAAAGCAAGGTGAGACCACCCCCGGGGGAGTGGACCCCTCTTTTTGGGTCTGTTTTCAACCCCAGTGTTGTCCTTACAGGGTTTGACCAGAACGTCCAACGGGGCCATAAATTTTCCCCCAAACGGAGCCATAATAAAGAAAAACCATTTTGTCCGTTGACCCTACCCCCATGAATCCCCCCAAATAGGCTTTTTTGATGGCACCCCCCAACCGTGTCGCCGGGGCCCTTAGAACTTTTTTTTTTTTTTTTTTGTTTTTTGTTTTTTTTTTTATTTTTTTTTTTTTGTTTTCGGTTTATTTGTTTTTTTTTTTTTTTGTTTTTTTATTCCCTTTTTTTTTTTTTTCTTTTGGGTTTTTTTTTTTTTTTCCCCTGTTCGTCCGTTTTTGGTTTTTTCAAAATTTTTTCCCCAATTTTTTTATTTCCCCCCAAAAAAAATTCTTTTTAATTTTTTTTTTAAAAATTTCCCCTTTTTTTTTTTGGCTTTTATTCCTTTTTTTTTTTTTTTTTTTTTTTCTTACCCCCTCCGGAATCCCCCCCCCCCCTTTCCCCTTTTTTTTCCCCCTTTCCCCCTTTTTCCCCCCCCTTTTCTTCTTTTTTTCTTTTGTTTTTTTTTTTTTCCCCCTCGGTTTTTTTCATTATTTTTTTTTTTTCCCCCTGTTCCCCCTTTCCTGTTTGGGCCCCCGTTTTTTTTTTCCCTTTTTTGCTACCCCCCTCCCCCAAATGTTTTTTTTCGTTTTTTTTCCTTTTAAAAGGGCTGCTTTCCCCGTGGCCCTGAGGCGTCCGGGGCGGGCGCGGGGGCGCCCCGAGCCAAAATCCGGGGCAAAGGCGCGCAGGTCGCCAGCCCGCACCCCGCCCGGGACTGTTAAATGTCCCCCGGAGGCGAAGTGAAGCGAGAACGGAACTTGAGAGGAAACTATAGAGGATCACAAGAAAAATCTGGGCTCTCAGCGCCATGGGCATGGAGAAGACCAAAAAATCCCCTTTTATAAAGGCTTTAAAAAAAATTTCAGAAAAGAGCTTAAACCTTTTTTAATTTAAAAAAAAAAAATCCTTTCCAAAAATCTAGAACGGCCAAATCAGGATTTGGATCTTGGAATTTCCGGGAAATACAGTAATTCCAAATTTTGTAAGCGCTTCTCATTAGTCAGCAGAAAACCCCCCAATCGAAAGGAGCGACAGGACAATTTAACCTATAGAAAAATTTACCAAACAAATTCAAAGGCGGGAAAAGTTTTAAAATCATAAAAAGGGAGAAAAGAGCTGATTGGTTTAGCTAGCGGGGGGTTGGCTATCCGGGCCCAAACAGAGCGCGAGCTACTTTTTCCCTGTATTCTATGGCCAGATCGGGGGCAATGAAATTCTCTCCAGTCCGTGCGGCATGCATAGATTAAAAAAAACATTTTTATTAGTGTAAAAATATGATCTGAAAAAGAGCTGAAACCTTCATAAACATAAACAATCAAAACCTAACAACGTGTTTGTCGCCGAGACCGGGGCCCACATCAGGAATTTGGGATATAGAAATTGCCGGAAAATACAGTAATTCAAATTCTGTAAGCCTTTTTCATTGGTCGGGATAAAAACCCGCCAACAGATAGGGGAAAAGTGAAAAATTACAACCCCATGGAGAATATGGACCAATCAAATGAAAAGGCGGGACAGTTCAAATACGTAAAAAGGGCCCAAAATTAAAAGTTCGGATTCACTTGACCATGCCCCCGGTGCACTGTACATTTGATCTCCCACACTATCCGGGCCCCCCCGTTTGCTTGGAGATTTAAAAGAGTCTCTTTTTTAGGGCGCAATATGCCTCCAGGGGTCCAAAAGGGGATTCAGGGGTTCCAAATAATCACAGCAAAAACAGCACAACTCCACAAACCCCAAGGGGAGCGCTGAAATGTTTTTGAGAGGTAATTGATTTAAACATGGGCCCGTTTAAAACGGGGGGCGGCTCTAAACTCCGATCATTACTGGCGCACTTAGCCCCCAAATCGTGGGGTGGATTGACCATAACTTTTGAACAGTTGAGAAAAGGAGTTCTTTTGTTGATGAACGGAAGCATAAACGATACCTCCAATTTGAGAAGCTGTGTTTTATGAGTGGAGCAAAAAAGGGGAGATACTGGGGCGCGCATTACGAGAGAAGAGAGCCCCTATTCATCCCCCAAATAAACCCCGGGCGGCAGATAGTACATTTAACGAGGGACATATTTTTCCCTCTTCCAAAATATTAAATTTTTTTTTTTTTTTTTTTTTTTTTTTTTGGACCTCTTTTTTTTTACCTAAGCCCCTGTGCGCTCGCTTGCGACACCCCCGCCCACCCTTAAAAACCCCTTAAGGGACCAGGCGTTTTTTTTTTTGGGGACACGTTTTTTTTCCCCCCCCTCGCCTTCCCCGAAGCCTAACTTTTTTATTTTTTCCAAACAAAACCCGGGGCTTTTTTTTGGGGGGGGGAAAGGGGGGGGGGGGTTTTTTAATGGGTTTTTTTTTATAAATATATAAATATATGGGAAAAGAAAAAAATTAAAAATGGGAAAATTGTGAAAAAAAATGATTTTTAATGTTTGAGGGGGTTTTTTTTCGGGTTCACTCTTCGGTAATTTTAAAAGTGTTATCTGTACTTTTGGGTTTTTTACGCATCCGGCAATACCAAACATGTAGGGTTTCCGTTATTTTTTTGGGACCCCTAAAAAAAATTTCCCAAAAATTTTTTATTTTTTGAAATTTTTCGCACGGGGCCCTTTTTTGCGACCCCAAAAATTTTTTTTTTACTAACACCTAGGACGTCAGGTCAGTGAGGGGGCTTTTTTGCGGGGTAAGTGTATTTTTTATCGCTAGCAGTTTTGGAATGCATCGACTTTTTTATCATTTTTATTTCCATTTTTTTAGTGACGTAAAAGGACCAAAAACGCAATTTTTTGGCGTTTGGAATTTTTTTCTTCTCGGTGTTCAGCTACTGGATAAATGAAGTTATATTTTTATAGATCGGACTTTTTTTTGGACGCGGGCTCCAAATATGTGTAATTTTTTTATTATTTTAATGATTTTATTTGTAAAATGGGGAAAGGGGGTGATTTGAACTTTAATACTTTTTTTTTTTTTTTTGTATTTTTAAAAACTTTATTTTTTTTACTGTAACATTGAGGCCACCTGTGGTATTTTGACCACTAGGTGGCACGATTTGTTAATACAACCTAATGCATTGCATAGGCAATGCATTAGGGTGTACAAAGATGGCGGTTTCCCCACTTCCTGTCTGCGGACGGAAGTGGGCAAACCGGCCAGGGTAAGTAAAGGGAGCCTTCCCAAGGCCCCCCACCACAATGCCTGGTGATCGGATCGGCGCAGCATAGCTGCGCTTAGCCGATCACCGAAACCGATCGGTTGCGCGGCACCGATCGGCGTTAATTCAGACGCCGCGGCCATCTTTGCCGCGGCGCCTGATGGGTAAAACTGCCCCAAAGCGGGGGGGAGCCACCCGCCGGCGCTGTTACTGCCGGGTGTTACCCGCCGATTTGCCGCTAACACCCGGCGGCTGTGGGGGGGGTCGCGGGGGCGATCCCCCTGCAAAGCCCCTTAGTGGCCCGGGGACGTCTGATACGCCCAAGGTCGTTAAGGGGTTAAGGCTTATTGCAGAGAACGGCACTACCTCCTCTTTCCGCAGATGTGCTAACTCTCTTGAAGAGCCCTTCTCTCAGTTGGAGTTTCATGCGGCTATTACATCGCTCTCGGCGGAAAGGCCCCAGGCCCAGATGGCTTTACCGCCAAATTTTACAAAGTCTTTTAAAGAGGAATTGTCTCTCCACTGCTTAGCAAATTTTCAACTCTGTGTCAAATACTTCCCCCCCTTTGACCCGGAGTTTTGAAAGCTTATACACAGTTGTCCCCAAGGACGGCAAAGACCCGACAATGTGTCAGAAACACAGACCAAATCGCTCATTTAAAACTGACGCCAAGGTCCCTTTGCAAGAATGATTGCAGGAAGGCTAAGCCCCCTATTGGGTCATCTTATTTATCCTGATCAAGTAGGATTCGTCCCAGCAAGGGAGGCACGGGACAACATTCTGAAAACTTTCACATTGGTCAACCACGTGCACCGTAAGAAGATACCGGCATGCTGCTCTCTCTGGACGCTGAGAAGGCTTTTGACCGGGTCGATTGGTCTTTTTTAACTGGTGCCCTGGCGAGCCTCGGAATGGGCCCGTTCTTTCTTGCAAGAATCTTTGTGTTATACAATTCCCCGCAGGCCCAAATCAGAGTACTCTCTCTCTCTCCCCTCCCTTTCACATAAGCAACGGTACCAGGCAGGGTTGTCCGCTTTCCCCCTTACTATATGCCCTAGTGCCCTAGTGATGGAACACTTACTCCAGGATATTCTTGCCAATGTCTCCATAAAGGGGATTCAGTGTGACAGCTTACAGATCAAGTGTTCGGCGTTTGCCGATGATCTCCTGCCCATATGTTACTGAAACCCCTTGTTGCTACCCCTTTTATTATGCAAGCCCTCCGCTCTTACGGGCGGCTTTGCAATCACAAGATTAATATAACCAAAAGTGTAGCCCTTAACCTCACTTTGTCTCGTGATGTGGTGAGCCGGCTCAAGACAGCATTTCTTCTCCCGGTAAATCCTCCACAAATACTGGGGGGCCACATTCCTCGGACTTCCGCAAAAAATTCACCCCAAAATTTTTCCCCCCTTTTTAATCCCTTACGGGGATCTGATAGATGGACAGGAGAGATT
>JAODAL010067671.1:0-17182 GCA_025379985.1 Phyllomedusa bahiana | reverse complement strand
CTTTCGTGGCTGCTGCTGTGCCCTACAACTGTGTCATTGTGCCACTTCTGACCTATGCTCTGCTGTGGCTGCTGCCATGACCTACACACTGTGTCATTGTGCCACTCTCTGACCTCATGCTGCTGCTAATGCTGCAGCCGTGACCTAGACACTGTGTCATTGTTCACCTTGTGGCCTACTCCTGTTTTTGCCACCTACCGAATGTCATTGTGCCACTCTCTGACCTCATGCTGCTGTGGCTGCCGCCGTCACCTCCACACTCTGTCACTGATGTTGCCACCTGAGCCCTCAGCTTGTTTTTTTCAAGCTGTCGCTCGCATGACTTTATCAGGCTACATTTCCCCTTCTGTTTTTTGGTCAGTTTTGCCCTCTTAAGTGCCCAGGGAATTTTATAGTGAAGCGATTCTAAGAGCGGCGGCAGTCATCTGCGTGTCATACTAAAACACAACATTGTATGAAGACCAAACCAAGCTCCCTCTGCATATTTAAGCATGGCACAACGTTCTATAGCACCCTGCAGGCTCTGTGCAGCCTGGACATAGCTGTTTTTTAACGTGATTCGTGCCAAAGTTATTCGGTACGAATTTATTTTTTGCCGAGAAATTCTGCGAAGTGAATGAAACGAATTTCGGGAAATTCGCCCATCTCTACATATAAAACATTTAATCAAGTTAAAAAAATAAGAAAGATATAGATCAAGTCTTAATAATCAAACCTCCTGTGCAGGTGCAACAAATGCAAGTCATTCAACTCACTGGGTTCCGATGTAACTCCTTGATCCTGCTACGGCGTCCAGAAAAAAACACTGCGCCTGCGCCGAGTACCTCGCTTCACGCAAGCGCAGACTGCATAGTTTCGTCACCAGTTGCTATGGCACTGTACTAAACTCGCACATGAGTAAACAACCCACAGCTCCGAAACTATTGCGGAGCATCACAGAATGGAAGCAGCGAGTTACAAATCACCAGTGACACTAGCAAAATAGGTAAGTATATCCAAAACACGGGCAGTCAGGCAGTACTTTGTTATATAACTGTATACCCCACCCAAAAACACCATTAAAATAGGGTCATCCAGTCTGCATAGTGATTACTACACAGAGAGGGATCCCCTACAGAACCCAAGGGGAGCTATCCAGAAAACCAGACAACAACCATGGGTAATTGGTCAATATTCGAGACACGGGGCGCGCAAATTCAAATAGACAGCGCTTTCAGCAAACATGAATTAAATACTGTAGAAGCCCAACATAATGCCCTAATGATCATACCCTAGCGACATCAATATGCATAAAGAAAGAAGAACATAGGCAAGACAAGCAGGAGGAGAGACATCATATCCCAGGAGCTGGAATGCTCGATCACTTCATTTAGAAATGGGTATAATAAAGTAATATAAAATTATCATATTAAAAAAAAAAAAAAAATATTAACCAGCACCCAATGTGCTAACATATTCAAAATCGGGTGTATGAATGAATCAAACAAGGGAAAAACTCATCTATACATCTGAGGAAAAATCTTAAAATCAATATTCAAACCAACTGGAGTCAACGTATCAAGTTTATGTATCCATTCAAGTTCTTTAAGTAATGTAATACAATTACCACCTCTACAATTTTGAGGGATGTGGTCCACTATCCAAAATTTCAGATCTTCTATCTTATGTTTGAGTTCACAAAAATGTCTAGGGACCGGAAGGTCCAATTTTCCTAACCAAATGATAGAAATATGTTTGTTAATCCGTACACGACATTCCTGAGTGGTTTCACCTACATATAATAATTTGCAGGGACACATAAGTATGTAAATTAAAAAACTACTCCTACATGTTAGGAAACAATGTATTTTAAATATCTTACCACTCTGGGGATGTATACAATTATCATCTTTCATTAAAGATTTGCAGAATTGACATGAAAGACAGGGGAAACATCTTACTCTAGGTTGAGCCAGGATAGGACATTAAGGAGTTTTCTGTTCCACCAAGGATGGCATATAGAAGATCTAAAAATCTTAAAGATATATTGGTTAGTACTGAACCTAGGAAAAGTGGTCCTATCCTGGCTCAACCTAGAGTTGGGTGTTTCCCCTGTCTTTCATGTCAATGCTGCAAATCTTTAATGAAAGGTGATAAATTTGTACATCCCCGGAGTGGTAAGATATTTTAAATAAATAATTTCCTAACATGTAGGAGTAGTTTTGTAATTTACACCTTTTCTTCAGAAGTTCTGTCCTTCCATTTTTTTGTATTTTTTTGTTATTCATCCCGTAGTCCTGGTGACTGACAAATAACGTGGCCTCCTCAAAGAGCCTTAGCAAACGGCAAGTGTCACGCATAAGCTGACACTGGCTGACATCAAAATTACACAGGGGAGTACTCCTGTCCGCTTGGATCATCAAAAAATCATTTATGGCCTCTCTCTGTTCATACAGTCGGTCTAACATATGGAGGCTGGAATTCCAACAGGTGGAAACATTGCATATCAGCTTATGTTGGATGAGGCCTTTCTGTCGATGCAGCTCAAGGAGGGTGTGCTTGACTTTGTAGGAATGGATGAAGTGCATGCACAGTTTTCTGGCCATTTTTAGAATGTCTTGCAGATGAGTAGAAGACTTCAGGAACATTTTGACAACCAGATTGAACACGTGTACCATGCAGGGCACATGGCTCAGCCCTCCTTGGTGCAGCGCAGACACCATGTTCCTTCCATTGCTTGTCACCATGGTTCTGATTTGCAGTTGTCGCAGAGAAAGCCACTCAATGATTTCGTGTTGCATGACGCGGAGCAGTTCCTCAACTGTGTGACTTTGTTCGCCCAGGCAAACCAGGTGCAGAACTGCGTGATAACGATGTGCCCTGCACTTGTGGCATGATGGAGCAGCACTTAGACTTGTGGAGGCTGAGGTGGTGGTGGAGGAGGAGGCGGACATTGGCGCAGGAACAGCAGTTTGACAACGTGGAGGAGAAAGCGGCGTCTCCTGTCCAAGTTGCTGGTGTGGCTGTACAGGAAGCACATTCACCTAGTGAGCCGTAAAGGACATGTACTGGCCCTGATTGTAGTTACAGTTCCACACGTCCACGCTGCCGTGCACCTTGGAAGTCACTGATAGGCTCAAGGACTGACCCACCTTCTGTTCTACATATTTGTGAAGGGCTGGTACTGCCTTTCTCGAAAAGAAATTACGGCTTGGGACTCTCCCCCTCGGCTCGGCACAAGGGATTAGTTCTCTGAACGGTGCAGAGTCCATGTAACGATCTGTGGAAGTGGATCCTCTGGACCACCGTAAGCGATGATGTAAGCCACGCCAGGGAGCGGAATCTAAGTAGGTCTGGTTTTCATCAGAGCCCACCGCAAAGCGGGATGGACTTGCTGCGGCGGATTGCTACCAGGTCGCTACTCCTGACGTGACTTGCTCGCGGTGGCGGCCGAGGTGTTGCGTGGTACAGAATCGTGAAGCAGGCTCCTAGTTGGGGACAGGCAGAAGGTCAGGATAGGCGGTAATGGTTCATAGTCGGGGACAGACAGAAGGTCAGGAAAGGCGGCTTTGGTTTCTAGTCAAGAGATGGAGGCAGAAGGTACGGTACACAGTAGACAACAAGATATACGGGAACGCTTCCTCTCAAGGCACAGGGCACTATCGATTCGGCAAGGGTAGCAAGGCACAGGGCACTATCGATTCGGAGGTCGCGGGAGCCTCTGTAACAGTCCACCACTTGGAAAGGGAGGGACTTCATTACCAACAACTTGGACAGTAGCACGGTCAGCTTCTGCACCTTAGCATGGTTAGACACATACTGCTGTCTTTTGGCAATCGCCTCGGTGAATGACTGCTGGCGCCATGAGTGGCGAGGAGCAGGAGCATCTGGACCGGTAGATGATGGGAAAGACAAAGAGCTCCCTTCGGCAGAGGTGGTGCAGCCTTGAGTGGCTGAAATGGCATGCGTGCCACTGGGCGCTGCTGCTGTTGCTGCGGCAGGATGGACCACCACATCTGAGACAAGTTTCTCCCAGGCCACTGGATGGTGACCCTGCATGTCTTGATGCAGGGCCGTGGTGCCAATGTTAGCTCCATTGCCACGCTTCACTTTCTGCCAAAAGATTCTACATATACACATGTTTGGCTGCTCCAGTGTCTTAGCAAAAAACTGCCACACTGCCAAGTAGGTGATTTTACTGCCAACACTCCGCACTACTACTACCGCCTCTGCCTCAGTGAGCCCCTGTGCCACTACTTTCTTGGACCTGCGAAGCGGGTTTTCTACCCCGTGGCCATTTGGCTCCCAACCTCGCACTGCTGACACCCTGCTGACTCACAGCCACACTACCAACTTGCTGGCTGCGCCGCTGCCTGATGCGCGAGCTGACACCCTCTTCTCCCGATGAAGCTTCTGCTTCACCCGGCTCTCAAGTGCGATTGGCTACATCGTCATCTATTTCTGTTTGCCCTTCACTGCTATCCTTCTCAAAGGTCTCAGTATGCAGAGCCTGACTGCTTGCAACAAAACCTCACATGCCACTCTCCACATCAGTACTTTCGCGCCTACTGCAAGAAGCAGCGGATGTCTGCCCCACCTCTTCGCTGCCAAGTAGCTGCTGACTGTCCTCAAAGAATTCATTTTCGCTGTATAGTGGCACTGAGTCCAGACCACATAGTAGTTCTCTGGCTGAGGGAACCGAACGGGACAGAAGCGGGTTGAGGACAGGTGTATGCCGCTGACCTGTTCCCGGGCCATGCCAATTAATGGTTGTATCTGACGAACCCACCAATTCTTGGCTGGGGTTGTCAGATGTCATCTGGGAGGAAGTTGATGACCTAGTCAACCAATCAATGACCCTTGGGTTGCTGATCAACACACGTCCGCTAAAGGACAACGGAAGTTCTGGCCTCACCGAGTCACCCTTGCTGTGACTTCTTTGCTGTCCCCTTACTGTGCTGTGACCTTGTGCCTTTCTCCAGAATGTTGTGCCACTGCCCTCCCCCTGTGAAGGGCCTGCCACCTCTCTGTCTGACATACTGTTTGATCAAAAATTTACAGACGCTGTTTAATGAAGATATCTGTATATGATAAACACACATCCTGTATTTTATTCCAAATTACGCCACAAACAAGCGGCTTAATTAAACCTTGAGTATGAAATACCCTACAAAACAACCAGATGGAATTCAGGCATATATGGGGCAAAAAAATACAGACACCCTGTATTTTACTACAAATTACCCCACAAACAAGAGGCTTAATTATACCTTGGGTATGAATTACCATACAGAAAAACAAGATGGAATGTAGGTGTATATGGGGCAAAAAAATACAGGCACCCTGTATGTTACTTCAAATTACCCCACAATCAAGAGATTAAATTAATCCTTGGGTATGAAATACCCTACAGAAAAACCAGATGGAATTTAGGTGTATATGGGGCAAAAAAATACAGACACCCTGTATGTTACTCCAAATTACCCCATAAAAAAGAGGCTTAATTAAGCCTTGGGTATGAAATACCATACAGAACAACCAGATGAAATTCAGGCGTGTATGGGGCAGTAGTACACTCACCCTGGACTTTAGGGAGAATGCTCCACAAACTAAAACAAAATAATAACACTGGTTGAGTAACAAGTGTGTACACTCACCGGCCACTTTATTAGGTACACCATGCTAGTAACGGGTTGGACCCCCTGGATTGAGATCTGGTGGCTGTGGAGGCCATTTGAGTACAGTGAACTCATTGTCATGTTCAAGAAACCAGTCTAGAATTCAGCTTTTTGAAAGGGCGCATTATCCTGCTGAAAGTAGCCATAGAGTTGGGCAGGGTTGTAAAAGGGGATGGACATGGTCCAAAAATTTTCCAGAGGCTTGGCTTTTGCAACATGTCAATTGGTACCGGGGGGCCCAAAAAGTCCCAAAAAATTTCCCCACACCATACACCACACCACCACCAAAACCGTTGAACAAGGCAGGAGGATCCACTTTCATGTTGTGACCCCCAATTTGACCCTACCACCCAAATGCCCGGCAGCAAAAAACGAGCTCACAGACCAGCAACTTTTTTTCCAATTTCACGCCAAATTTCGATGAGCGGGGAAAATTTGGGACCCTCATTTTCCTGTTTTTATAAAAGGAGTGGCCCCCGGTGTGGTCTTCGCTGCGTTAGCCCTTTTCCTCAAAGTTCGCCGAAATGGGGTTAGAGATGCTCTTCTCCCTCCCTTTGGGGTTGTAAAGGGTTTGGCAAATTTGATTAAATGTTGTTTTCTATCAGCTCAAACCATTTTTCTGCCCTTTCCCCTTTTGCCCAGGCTTTCCAAAAAGGCTTTTTTTCCGCCCCAGGACTGCCGCCCAATGGTTGTTTTTTTTTTTTTTTCGAACCATTCTCTGAAAACCCTAGAATGGTTGTGCGTAAAAAACCCAGGAGATCGGCAGTTTCGGGAAATTTACTCAGACCACCCCTTCTGGCCCAAAAACCCAATGCCCCCTTTTCCAAAGGCCCCCTCAAATCCCTTTTTTTCCCCAAAATTATGCCGGTTTGAACTGCAGGAGTTTTTTCTTAAACCATGTTAATCCCTTTAAAATGGCCACTGAGTTCCCCGCCATTTTGTTTGGGGCTGATTAAAAATTTAAAGTTTTAACCCCAAAAAGCATTGGACAGGGTACCAAATAAAGGGGCCCGGGGAGTGTAAATTCACACATTTTTGTCAAGGCCCTTTCCCCTATTCCCCAAAAAAACACGAGTTTTTTTTAAAAAAAGATTAAAAAAAAAGTGCTTCAGTGCAAGATACTTTTTGGACGGGAGTAACAGTGAGAAGTGTGAAAATTTAAAGAGGGGCGTCCTTTTTTAAAGGGGGCTTTGCCCGTCACAGAAGCCCGTTTTTGCTGATTGATTTCATGTCTGCCACATGTCATTGGGGGTTTTTTTTCCTTTTCTTTCAACCGGGATTTTCCTCTGCCCCATGCATGTCACGCCAGGTGTTTCGTGGGCCTTTTTTAGAAAAAAAAGACTTTTAAATTTCCCCATAAAGTATCAAAAATTTCGGCTTCTTTACGAACTGTAATTTTTCCTTAAATACAAAATTTGTTTTCCCAAACTCGTTATTTTTCCGTTTCGCCCTTTCCTAGACTTATCAAAAAATCATTTAAGGGGAAATTCAATTTTAAACTACATACCTACTCAATGCTGGGTCATTAATACTACCTACCTTCTTAAAGGGGACCTGCAAATTGAAAAGCTAAGGGGGGCAAAATATCTACCCCCTATTTAAAAATGTTTGACTTCCTGCTTAATTGGATAAAACCTAAAAAAAGGGAAAAGAAAAACCAGAGAGGGGCAAATCATTCTAACAAATTTTAAATTTTTTTAGCAATTTCGGGGAAAAACCTTTGATTTGAACGAAATCGTTTTTTTGGGGGGTGTTTCGCGGGAACGAAGGGTGTTTAAAAATTGATAAAATGGTGTAAGCACATGGCGTTAAATAAAGGAAAAGAGTCTGGGGGGAAGAAAGGGAGTATTTCAAAATGACATGTGCAGAGAGGGAAGCCAATAGAAAACCGGGGGATTCTGTGACATAAACCGCACTTTATTAAGCCCGGGAAACGGGGACGCTGGCATTTCCCAAAATGCTCTCTCTTTTCCTTTTTTGTAGTGCTGCAGCTCCATATTAGTGATCTCCCCAAAAAACCCAAAGGGGGGGGGGGTTTTCCCCAGCTTTTTCTCACAGACTGCTTCTTTTTTGTTCAATTTTTTTTTTTGTGGGGTATTGGAATTGAAGTCCATTATGCGTCCAATTCAGCTGCTTATCGATTTTTAATGTTTTCGGGCCTCAGTTCTTGACACATTGAATATCCCAAGGGGTTTTTTCTAACCTTTTTTTCCCTGTTATTTTTCAGTTAAAAAACCGTGTTTTTAAAAAACCAAAATCCAAAAAATTTTTTTGGCAGTCATTTCTTTTGGCAATTTAAAACCCAAAGGGGTTTTTTTTTAAAGCTTTTTTCTGTTGTTTGTAGTCAGAAAAATAAATGGTGTTTTTCAACACAAAATAAAAAAATTTTTGCCTGAAGAAAAAAATTTTTTCCCAAAGGGTTTTAATTTAAAAGAATTTTTTTGCGTTTGGGTCAGTAAAATACCCTTTTTAAAAACCCCAACCAAAAAACAAAGGGGGAAAATTTTTGGCCCCCTCTTTTCTTTTGCCCCCAATTTAGAAAAGGGTTTTTTAAAGCGTTTTTTTCGGGTTGTTGTCCTAAAAAAAACATTTTTTTTTTAAAAACCGCAAAAAGACGAAATTTTCCCTGTACATAATTAAATACCCAAAGGGTTTAAAATTACGCATTTTTTGCTGTTGTGGTCAGTAAAATCCCACGTCGTTTTAAACACAAACAAAGCGGAATTTTTGGCACCTAAATTTCCCTTTTCCCAAATTTTTAGCCCCCAAAGGGGTTTTAATTTAAAAGCATTTTTCTGCTGTTGTGGTCCAAAAAATAAAGGGGTTGTTTTTCACCCCAAAAAAAGGAAATTTTTCCCCTGTAGCATAAATCATATCCAAAGGGTTTAAATTTAATTTTTTTTTGCTTTGTGGTCAAAAAATTGCTCCTTTTAAAACACGCTACAATGCGGGAAATTTTTGGCACCTCATTTTTTTTTGCAAAATTTTTTTTAAGACCCAAGGGGTTAAATTTAAGTATTTTTCTGCGGGTTTTTGGTCATTTAAAATTTACACATCGTTTTAAACAATTTACAAATTTTTAAATTTTTTGGGCCCCTATTCTTTTGCGAAATTTTTTAAAACCCAAAGGGGGTTAATTAAGCGTTTTTCTGCTTTTGTATCAGAAAAAAGAAACAGGGGTTTTTAAACCCCAAAAGAAAAAATTTTTGGCCTGTAGCAAAATTTCTATCCGAAGGTTTAAATTACGCTTTTTTTCTGTTTGTTGTGGTCAGAAAAAATAAATGTCTTTTTAAAACAAAATACGAAGTGGAAATTTTTTTGTCACCCCCTTTTTCCTTTTGCGCAATTTAAAACCAAAGGGGTTTTAATTAACCTTTTTTCTGCTTTTGTGGCCCCATTTAAAAAAAAACGGTGTTTTCAACGAAAAAGAAAAAATTTTGCCTGTAGCTTAAATAATATCCAAGGTTTAAATTTTAAGTTTTTTTTTGCTCTTTTTGGTCAGTAAAATGCACGTTTTTTTTAAACACCAACAAAGCTAGTAATTTTTGGCAGTCATTTTTTTTGCACAATTTAGACCCAAAGGGGTTTACCGAAAATTTACTCGAGTAAAACCCGACCCAAATATAAGCCAGGAACCTACTTTTGCCCCAAAAAAGGGGAAAAAACCTTTTTAAATAAGTATAAGCCAAAGGGTTTTAAAAAAAAGCAGGGGCCTTTTGGAAAAATTTTAAAAAAAAAAAGGGATCCCAAAAAAAATTAGATAGCGAATTTTTAATGTCCCACAAGGCAATTATGGGCGATATATAGCCCAAAATTCCAGGTATAGGAAGGTTATAGCCCCCCAATAAGAAAGATTATAGGCGGGGAAAAAGGGCCCCCCAATATGCAGGAAAATAGGCGGGTATATGGCCCCATATCAGGAATTTTTTGGGCGGGTTTTGGGGCAGGTATAGGGCAGGTATAGGAAAGCTTAGGCAGGTAGGGGGCAGGTATGGGCCCGCGGGTGGGCGGGAAAAGGGGCAGGTAAAAGGGCCCGGGGCTGTGGGCAGCTGTAGGGGGGTATAGGGCATTTTTGGGGCCCGGTTTGTGGCGGAATGGGGGAAATAGGAAAGTTTATAGACAGGTAAGGCGGGCTGTGGGCGGGGTTTAAAAGGGCCGGCTTTTGGGCCAGGTATAGGGGCCTTTTGGGGCAGGTATAGGGCCGGGTTTTAGGCGGGAAATAGGCACCCTGTAGGCCAGATAAAGGGCGGGAAAAAGGCAGTGTACAGGTATAGGGGCACTGTAGGCAGGATTAGGGCAGGAAAGGCAGCTGTAAGCGGAAAAAAGGGGTAGGTATGGGGCCGGTTTAAAAGGCAGGTAAAAAAGCAGCTGTAGGCAGGTAAAAGGGCGGGTTGGAGGTTTGGAATGCAGTTGTTGGATTTGGGCCCGCTGTAGGCGGGAAAGGCATTTTAAAAAAAAATTTAAAAAAAAAATCACTTCCCTGACCCCACGCTGCCCTCTCACTCGCTCCCCCCGCCCCCCTCGCTGCCCGCCCCCTTTGCGAGCCCTCGGGTCTTCTGGCACAGGGGGGGTGACGTCTTTCACCCGCGAAACCGCAGCGTGAGGGAACACGTCCTTTTCCCGGGGGAAAAATTCCACGGGGACTGCGGCCGCCCGGGGGGCCACGGGGGCCAGGGAAAGCACTCGCTTTTGTCCCCCGCATTGGTATCCCCCCAAAATATGTGCTCCGGGGGAGCCCCAAATGTGGGTAAAGGGGATCGGGGGACCAGCCCCCGGCCAGAGCAGCGCCCGGCCCTTTTGTACGCTACTTTCCCCTTTTTCCTTTAAAAATCCCTTTTCCCTGAGGGGGCCCGCAAAAAATTTTGGGTCCCAATTAGCACCCCCGGGCCATCGCAGCCCTAAAGGCCAAACATTGACTCGATTATCAAAAGGGGGAGTTTTTTCACCCTTTTTTTTGGGTGTTTAAAAAATCGGCTAATACTCGAGAAATATAGGGTAATTAAGAAAATTTTCCTGCTTTTGGGGTCATTTAAAATTTACAGGGCTTTTTAAAAAAACCGTTACAAAGGGAAAATTTTTTGGCCCCTTTTTTCTTTTGCGAAAATTTAGATCCAAGGGTTTAAAATTAAAGGGGTTTTTTCTGCTTGGCCTATTTCCCTAACCCTTTATCTCTCTGCAAACATTCTTTTTGACCCTCTGAAATCGGGTTTTCCCGCCCCCTACCCCCTCCAAAGAAACCCCTTCTTTTTAAAAAGTCTTTTAAGGGACCTAAAAAACTGAAAAAATCTCGGGAAAATTATTTGTTTTTGGTTTTCCCGGATCTTTCTGCAGCATTTAAACCTGTTGATAAACCATTTTTCTCCTCTCTGTCCCCCGGCTTTTGGCCCCAAAAAAAACCCCGCAAATTCTTGGTTTCTCTTCTACCTCTTGCCGCCCTTCGGGTGTTCTTTTGCGGTTTTCTACTTTTCCCTCTCCCCTTTTGCTTTGGGGGCCCCTCGGGGGTTTGGGGTTTCCTTGCCCCAATCCTCTTCTCAATCTTAACCCCCAAGGGGCCCCAAACCCAAAATCAGCAGATTCGGTTTTCCAGAAACATCTCTATGTTTAAAGACCCCAAAAAAAAACCCCCCTCCCCCCGAGCCCTCATTTCCCGCCCTGCAACAGAAACCAGTGACTGTCTTCTGCTTGTTTTCGAAAATAAGGGTCCTCTTTTAAATCTCCAATTTAAAACCTACAAAAATTTGAACTTTTTTTTTTTTCCCCCTTTTTACAAACCCAAACCCCCCATCGTATGTCTTTTCTCAGTGGGGTGGCATCACCAAAACCCCAAAAGGCAGCGGGCCCCCTGTCTTTTGGTTATTTTGGGGACTTATCTGTCCTTCACCACCAAAATTTTCCAACCCCCTTTTCCCCCGCTCCTGTCACCTGCCCCCCTCAAAAACATCTCCAAAATCCGCCTTTTCTCACTGTGGAAAAAAAAAATCAATTCTCATTTTGCTTTATTCATTCTCGTTTGACTATGTAATCCTGCTTTGGGTTCCTCTTGTATATTTCCCCCCTCTCAATCTGTCCTGAATGCAGCGCCGGGGCTTGTCTTTCCCCCCCCAGCCGCTATCTGTCCCTTACCCTGTGCCCTTCACTCACGGGTTTGCCCATCCAGAAAGAATACAGCATAACGAATTACTTTCACCAAAAAGCTCCCCACAGCGTTGCCCCCCCAAAAACCCCACTCCTTTTCATCTCTGTATACCCCCCGCCCGCTCCTCCGCTGTGGGACTTAAAAACAGACAAAATCTCCGAAAAAACCCCCATGCCCGTCTTCAAGTTTTTGATGTGCTCCCCCCCTTTTCTTGGAAATCTACCAGTACCTTTCAGGCACAATCCTTCGCTTTTTAAGGTGTCATGAAAATAATCTTCTCGGAGGCTCCCATGATCCCCAATTTGCTAGCCCCAACCTTCTATCACAACATTTCTGTCACCCCCTACACTAGGGCACTCACGGCACTTATCTGTATATGATGTACTGTTCATGGGGGCAGGTTTCCCCCCCAATTTTTTATGTAACCTCCCCATATTATAAAACAGGCTGGGCCCCTTTTAAATTACCTTCTTCCCCTTTGTCTCCCCCAGGCCCCTCATAGATTGTAAGTCTTTGAGAGGGGCCCCCCACAAATTGTGTCTCAAGTAAATGCTTTCATTTTGTAATGTTGTCTGTGTCTGTAATTTACCCTCTCATTGTAAAGGGTGCGAAATTTTTTGGCGCTATATAAAAAAAGATTACTATTTTTTATAATTATTATTGTTTAGTCAGTAAAATAAATGGTGTTTTTCAAGCCCCAAAGAAGAATTTTGCCCGTAGCATAAATCACTCCGAAGGGTTAAATTAAAATATTTTTTTGCGTTGTGGTCAGTAAAATACACCCCGTTTTTTCCGTACGAAGCTGACAATTTTTTGGACCTCATTTCTTTGCCGCAATTAGGATCAAGGTTAATTAGCGGGTTTTTCTGCTGGTTGTTAGTTCAGTAAATAGAATCAGTGTTTTTAACACACCAAAGAAGAATTTATTGCCTGTTGCATGAAGTCAGTCATACTCGAAGTTATTTAAGCTTGTTTGCACTTTTTTATTCAGTTATATACACAGAGTTTTAATACGGCGCACATACAAGTAAATTTATTCCGGTGCCCATTTGGTGGAGACGCTATTTATATCCAAGGGTTACCAGCTTAGTTAGTGGGTTCATTTAGAGGTCTACATTACAGGGTGTGCTATTTTACATATGTCTCATTTAAAACAGAGTCTGTACATTTTAGAAAACAAACAGTATGTCAGACGAGATGGAGGTGGCAGGCTCTTCACAGCGAGAGTGGCAGTGGTACAAAAACATTCCTGGGGCAGGCCACAGGTCGCAGCCACAGTAAGGGGGTCGTTGCAGAAGGGGTCAATAGAGTGAGGACAGAACTGCCGGTGTCATCATAGCGGCCGGTGGGTTGAACAATCAACCAAGGGTTCTTGATTTGTTGACTAGGTCATCCACCCTTCCTCCCACGATGACATTCTGACAACCCCAGCCAAGAGTCGTGGTGGGAACGTCATACACAACCACTTAGTTGGCATGGCCCAGGAGCGGGTAAGAGGGCCCTCAACCCTGGGTTCTCAAAACACCTCTGTCCCATTCCGCTTCCTCAGCCGAGTTCTAACTATGTGTTGGGCTCAGGCCACTATACAGTGAGGGATGATAAAATTGTGAGGGAGGACAGTCAGCAGCTCTTAGCAGTGAAAAAAATGGGGCCATATGCCTTGCTTTTTTGCAAGTAGGCGGCAAAAGGTATAGATGTGGAGGTGGCATGGACGTCATGTTGTGAGGGGTGTCAGCCTCTGCATACCAAGACCGGTGAGGGAGGACAGCAATGAAGATTAAACAAAGATTCGATTGATGATGTAGCACCGACCGTTCTTGGGAGCCGGGGTGAAGCAGGGCTTCATCATCGTCAGGAGAAGGGCGTACAGCTTGCGCCTAGGCGCGGCGCGAGCCAGCAAGTGTCGTAGTGTGGCGTGAGAGTTCTGCAGCGTGTTAGCGAGCAGTGCGAGTGTCGGGAGCAAGCTGCGCACGGTAGAATTCAAAGCCCCTGTCAGCAGGTCCAAGAAAGTATTGCGGTCTAGGGGCGCCTCAGCGGAAGTATGAGGTATGTGGGCCAGCGCGGGGTAGATGTTATTTCTATTGCCGATTGCTGTGGCCGGTAAAGTTCAGCTAGCTCTGCCGTGGTGTTCGCATGTTGCTTTGCTTAAGACACCGAGAGGCGAATATGGGTATATGTAGAAATCTGTAGGCAGAGAAGTGGAAGAATTGTGGCCAATGGAGCTTAACGTGGGCTCACATCGGGCCTCAGGATGTTTAGTACAACACATGACAGTGTCACCGCATCTGTGCGCTGTTATTAAGCCAGTGCTCAGAGTGTGGGGGTCCACTCCTGCCGCCGACCACAGAGCAGCGTTCAGGCACATGTCAAAGTTGGAATTCGACACAGGTACGTGCTGTTAAGGAGCTGTTTCTCTTTGCTATCAAATGCTGCGTCAAGATGCTCTGCTCCTCGCTACTCATGGCTCCATCAGTTGTTTAACGAGGCGATTCGCAAAGACGACAACCAGTATGCGTCCAACCATCCTAAGCTGCCGAAGTTTGGACGTGCTCTATCCAAGTTGGTACTACAGTCCCTCCCTTTCCAATGGTGGACTCTGCACACAGTTTAAGAGAATTAATGGCCTGTGCGAGCTGAGGTGGAGAGTTCCAGCAGTAACTTTCTTTTCCAAAAAGGCTGTACCAGCCTTCACAATATGTAGAACAGAAGGTGGGCAAAATCCTTGAGCTTATCGGTTTGATTCCAAGGTGCCCAGTGGCAGCGCCCGGCCGTGTGGTGCGTGTAATTGACGGTAAGGGCCTAGTACATGTCCTTTACGGTCCCACTGGGTGAATAGCTTCCTTACCCAGCCTCACCAACACTTGGGACAGGGAGACGCGGATTTCTCTACATGTTGTCAAACTGCTGCTCCTTCGCCAATGTCCGCCTCCTTCCTCTCCACATACTCCATATCAGCTCTCCACAAAATACTGCTCCATCATACCACATGTGTAGGGCACAGCGGTTGTTCACGCAGTCTACCCCGTCTTGCCTCAGCGAAGTCACACAGGGGAGGAATGCTCCTGTCATGGCAAGAAACGATGTGCGGCTTCTCCGTGCCAATGCAAATGGAACCATGATGACGGACAAGGGGGAGGAACAGTGTCCGCGTGCACAAAAAGGGATGGCCCATGCCCCTGCATGGCGCCGTGTTCAATCTGGTTGTAAAAAGGGTTTGAAGTTTTCCACCGTTTTTCGAACATTCTGAAAAGGGAAAGGGAAACGTGCAGCATTTCACCCTTTTCCTACAAAAAAGGGAAAAACCCCTCCTTGAGTTGCAGGGGGCGAAGGCCGCCCCCAACACACGCTATATGAAATGTTTCCCCCCTTTGGAATTCCGCCTGCCAGTTGGACCGATTTTTAAAAAACAGAAAAAGGGCCATTAACGTTTTTTTTTGATATTTTGATTTTTTTTGTGAAAATTGATGTCAGCCAGGGGCAGCTATGCGGACACCTGCCGTTCCTGAGGCCATTTGGGGAGGCGATGTTATTGTCAGTCGCCAGGACTAGGGATGAATAAGTCATTCCCTGCTTCATGCCCCTGGAAAGATGCTGAAAAATCTGTCTGGCGGGGATGGAAACTGGGACTACATCTCACGGCCAATGGCCCGGTGGGGATGAACTGGAGGAGGGAAAGGAGGGGGGGGACATTTGGGGCAGAAGCATTGTCTGGTGAAATTAGTGGTTTTTCTACCAGGGGACAGGGGCAGAAGAGCAGGGACTGAAGGAGGTAGTGGGGATGAAGAAAAATGAGGGAGTGACCCCCAAGCACCCCTGCGTTTTAGTGAGATGGGGCAGGAGCCCCGAGTCATTGGCAGGATGGCCCCGCAGCAGTATTGCCTGGCTAGTGACAACCGAATAGTCCCATCCGGAGAGGGGTGATTTGGCTCCCACCCAAATTTGGGCCCTCGCTACCGGTCCAAAAATTGGGGAGCCTTTTCCCAGCTGTGGAGGGGAGGAAAACTGAAAAATATAGGAAATCCTCCGTATCAGTTTTGGGTGCCCGCCAATGTGCAGCATCATCCCCCCCTTTCAGGTCTGCCGGGGGGTTCCTCAGGCTCATGTACTACTCCCTGGCTGCTTTTTTGGGGGAAGGTGGGGGTAGGGGGCAGTACCGGGCTTCCTTTCAGCAAGAAACCCCTTAAGTCTGGAGTCGCTGTTTAAGCGCTTTTACACAACCCTGGGTGGGGGGAGGGCAGTCGCCGAAACCCAAGCAGCAAAACCCAGAACCTGGAGCAGACCCTAAACCCCAACGGGTGGTGGGCCTTTACTTGGACATCACTCTGAAACCCCGGGTTAAAGACTACTGGGAAGCCAAACGGGGTTTTGGTTGGTGGCCGCAAATTTCCGGAGTTTGCAGGGGAAGGAGTGGCCGAAAAGTTTTCCCCCCCCGGAGTTAGTTTGGCATCAAAAACCCCCGGCCGTGTTCCCCCACAGCCGGGTGGCCCCCCATAAAGAAAAAAAAAAATTCAGGCCCTGTTTACGGGGCCTCTTTCCCCCGGAAAATTTGGAAAACGGAATTTTGGGACCTTTCTTTTAAAAATGATGAATAAAAGGTTTTGGACGCCCGGTTTCCCCACACCTTTGGCCCTTTTTTTTTTTTTTAGGCCCTCAGTTTAAAAAACCCAACCCCCCTGATCTCCCCCCCCCCCCAAAAAACCCGGGGAAAAAAAGAGCCCCCGGGAAAAACCCCAAACCCGCCCTCCCCCCCCCCGCCCAATAATTTAAATTGCCGGCCCCCCAATTTTTGATTGCCATCATAGGGTTTTCCCAGGTTTTCTCCTTTCATTTAAAACCCCAACCTTTAACAAAAAACTTTTTTGGGGCCACCCCCCCCCCTTCCAAAACCCCCACTCATTTTCCCCCCCCACAACATCTATGCCCCCAAAATGCTGCTGTGCTGATGGTCCCGTGCCCCCAAAAATTTTGTGCCCAATTTTCCCCACTCTTCTGCCCTCATGCTGCGGCTGTGTTTTCTGCCGGGGGGATTTCCACCCCCTGTCTTTGTGCCACTCTGTGGCTATCCTTTTTTTTCCCAAACCCTCCAAAATGTCATTGGGGCAACTGTCTAAACTAAATTGCTGCTGCAGTGGCTGTGCCATACCTAAAACCTTTTGGCCCTTTTTAACTTGGGGGCCCCCCCCCCCCCCCCTACCCCCCCCCCTTTTTTTCCCCCCCCCCCCCCCCCCCCCCCCCCCCCCCCCCCCCCCAAAAAATGTCATTGAGCCACTTTTTGACCTTTTTCTGGCTGGGGGCTGCTGCCTTTGCCCTGCAATTGTGTAAATTTTGCCATTGTTTTAACCTCATGCTTGCTGTTTTGAAAGCTGCTGCCGTGTTTTCCCCACACTCT
>JAODAL010067670.1:0-17183 GCA_025379985.1 Phyllomedusa bahiana | reverse complement strand
TTTTTAAAATTGCACAAAATATATCATTTTTTATTGTCACAATAACGTATATGGCAACATGCTGGCATTAGAGCCGATAGATGACTCCCTTCTTTTCAGTTGGGCAGGCTGTCCAGTTCTCTCCATGTGCTTCACACCAATATTGTCAAATAGTCTCCAAAAAAATGGGATTCTCGCATGAGAAAAGAGAGTGACTTTTGATCACTATATTTACTATTTTGCCATAGGCAAACTTAAACTCTATCAGTTCTCTATCTATAAAACACTAAAACGTAACTTTTATTATGTATAACGCTTAACCTCTATACACACTATTTAAAAAACCTGATTTCTAACCTCACCATTCAACCCTTTCTACTTCTGAAGGAAGGAATAGATCCTTTTCTATCATCAAGTCTGGTGGAACACCACCTATTAACAGGAAAGCCTTATATATACAGCAATTTACTAACTCCAGTAAGGGATCCCAAGCCTCCTACTTGGGCAGTCATCCCTAATCTAATAGACACAAAAAAATAAGGCCCGCTTGTGACACCCTCTGCAGCGGATGACACTTGTAGACAGAGGTGAGAAATCACAATTTAAAACGTCATGCCTGATCTCCCCAACATGTTTCACCAGCTAAATTGGCTTCATCAGGGCAGAGCTGCATGGGGGTTACATAACTATTTGACAGACACAATATATTACTTTTTATTTACGTGCAGGTGTGATATTAAGGCAGCCACTCCCCTCATGGATAGGTGGTGTGTGATTAGTACTTTGCACCTGTGGAACCTTTCCCATATTGCATTGCGGCTTCTCTGCATCCTACTCAGAATTGGTTTTTGACCTGACTGAGTAGCAGTAAATAGGCCTCCATTCTTCTGTAAGTATACAGTGAATCACCTCAAAAGGTATCCGAAAGGGACATGGGTTTCTGTCACACTCATCTGAGGAATCATCAAGAAAAGCTGTTGCCATGAATGTTTAGCTGACAGCTACTAAAGGTGTATATGTAGTTTGTTAAGGATATTTCTCTGATTTACACCAATAATGTTGTCTGCGTAACACAGGGCAGCTCTTTACATCTAAATTCTTAATTAACTTTTGTGACAACAGTGAAGCCAAATCCCTTTCTGAGGCTGGCTAGTAGTAGTTTCACCGCCATAAGCCTTTGATCGTTAAGGTCCCGCATCGATACTGGTCGCTAAGCTATCAGCATTAGCAACTTGTATCGAGGCAGGACATATGGCTAGGAGCATCACCAGGCAGTTTTATCCGGTGCCCCGAACCTCAGGTCATCGGCTTCCAGGCTGCTGCTGTGGACGGGACTCCCAGTGACCCACTGGAGGGTGGAGAAAAAACCAAATTTTTCATCAATATCGTTGGAGGACACAAGACCTTGGGGTGCCCACAAGCAGTCCCAGGGGTTGGGTAAAAATTACAAAGAAAAAATTGACAGCAGTGCGAGTCAGTTAGTCAGTGAAGTACCTTACGGCCCAAGCGTGCATCAGCCAAGGCAAAGGTATGGATTTGGTACAATTTTGTAAAGGTGTGGACTGAGGCTCAAGTCGCGGCCTTACAGACCTGTGAAGCTGAAGCCTGATGCCGCACCACCCAGGAGGCACCAACCGCTCGAGTGGAATGAGCAGTGACCCGGAATGGAAGAGGTTCCCTCCCTTGACAGGAAGGCTTCTGAAATTGCAGACCAGATCCAACAGGCAATGATGGCCTTAGAGGCTGCCAGAACCCTATGCGGGCCCTCTGGAAAAATAAAGAGGGAATCGGAGCACTTGAAAGAGTCAGTGGCTGTGAGGTAGATCCAGATGGCCCTGACAACATCCAGAGAATGCAATGACCCCTTTCCAGGATGAGAGGGACCGGGGAAAAAAGGCGGCAGAAATATGTCCTCTTTGAGGTGAAACGAGGAAACCACTTTAGGGAAAAACTAAGGTATGGGATGTAGGAAGACCTTGTCCTTATGCAGAACTAAAAAAGGGGATCTGCAAGAAAGAGCCGATAGTTCAGATACTTGACATATGAAAGTAATGGCCACAAGGAAGACCATCTTCCAAGAAAGCAAACGGAGGGAAACTTCATGCAACAGTTCTAAGGGAGAAACTTGCATGGCCTTCAAAACAAGATTTAAGTCCCATTGCTGAAGCGGCCGATGGATAGAAGGAGCAGAACAAGCAACTCCCTGCAAAAGTTTTGACCTGAGGATGGGAAGCCAAAAGGCGCTGGAAAAGAACTTCTTGAGGAGGAAAGGCCATGACCCAGCTCCAACGGGATGCTCATGGTCCTGGGAGGTGCTGTACTGGGCAGCAAGCAGAGATGCTTTATGGCAGAGACCATACCCTGGGATAGCCGGGAAAGGCCACCCACTGTTAGGGAGAGGGACCTGGCCCATTTTGGAGCCACTGACTCCTGATAGAAAGGTTCGGGTCCCACAGCAGTTGGCTGGGGAGTCATACAAAGGGAAAAGAGCGCGCAAGACTGACCGCACGTAAACTTTTTGTGGCCGCAGGAGCAGGCAAAGTGAGTTGCCACTGCCTTAGGGCCAGGTTGTTTTAGCGTCTCATCCTTGGAAATGGACATGGTAAATGAGGGGGGGAAAGCGGGCAAAGGAGGGAAATGGCCCAGAAAGCCAGCTTCCCACACCCAGGTGCGGTGTCCTCCAGAAGAGAGCAGGAACTGCAGTTGGAGAAACACTGAGGTGTTTTGCCAGAAAAGAAAAGCTCCACCTCAGAAAAAACCTGGGCTGCTGAGACCATCCCCACATCCTGGGAGAAGATAGGGCTGGGAGGACGGCCCAGATGGCAGTACAGGTTTGGAGAAAGGCGCGGCTTATGCCCCCTGAAAAGTGGGGGGCTAAATTAGTAATGTGGCTGATGCCTGTGCTTAAGCCACGGCCTCAAAACGCCCGGAGAGGCCACTGGAGGAAGAATCGGAGTGTACCTGCACGCCCCTGTGGTGAATAGAAGACCCCAGACAAATAAATAAACAGCAATAGCGATGGGACATGTGGTACCACTGCGGCATCGCAGCAGTACCTCTGCAGTACTTCCAGCTTAACGAAACAAAAGTGAGAAAAAGAAATAAAAAATACAGCCCACAGAGAGGGACCAGGGCGGGAAAGTCTAGAGTGCAGCGCAACAGAATGCTGCACAAAAGACGCAATTAAATAAACGCAGTTAAATATCCCAAATAGCCCTCCCAAGGGAAGAATAGGGAAACATACCTATCGGATGTCTTTGGGCTTACGGGAAAACACCCCTTCAATACCATGCACCCATCGGTGGAGGTGCCGGAATCCAAGAAAAAAACTGCGGAGGCGGTAGTGGGGATGGGTGACCAGCGCATAAGGAAAGGACAGACAGTTAAATAACTATCTGTTTTCCTAATGCCCTCAGAGAGATCACCGTCACCTGGTAGCCACACTGACGACCCTCCTTACAGGTGAGAGCCAAAACTCCATCACCTCCTGAAAAGGAAACGGAAGAAATAAAATTAAAATAAAAATTTCAGCAGATCTGCAGAGCAGCATCTGCCGCCTATGGACACAAAGCTAAAATGGAGTAGCCTGGCAACAGGAGGAGGGATCTAGTCCCTCCAGGCGGAGCCAACGCGTATGTATTTTGCCTCATGTCAACCTCTTAGGGTGGTGGCCACTACTCAAGAGAATGCAATGAGCCCTTTCCAGGATGAGAGGGAGCGGGGAAAAAAGGCAGCAGAAATATGTCCTCATTGAGGTGAAACGAGGAAACCACTTTAGGGAAAAACTAAGGTATGGGATGTAGGAAGACCTTTTTCCTTATGCAAAAACTAAAAAAGGGGATCTGCAGAAAGAGCCGATAGTTCAGATACTTGACATATGAAAGTAATGGCCACAAGGAAGACCATCTTCCAAGAAAGCAAACGGAGGGAAACTTCATGCAACAGTTCTAAGGGAGAAGAGTCCCCAATGATATTGACGAGAAACACTTTTTTTATGTTCATGCTGCAAAAAGAATTTTTTTTTTTACGTTATTTTTATTAACGTTTTCAAAATCTTAAACAAACAAACAATACCCCCAATGGGGGGGAATAACAAAGCAAATCAGGAAAGGGGGAAGGAATGGGAGGGAAATGTAGGGAAAGAGCGGGTGTAAGGAAGGTTAAATATTACACATATATATATATATATATATATATATATATATATATATATGTACACACATATATACCATCTGTAAATATACGAATGTAAACAGAAGAAAGGAGGACCTGCAATTAGTCAGGCAGATTATAGAACAAAATAGCAAAGTTCAAACATGTTCAGAACATAGTAACAGAGCAATGCCAGAACTAGATGAAAAGGCAAACGATGCCAGAGATAATGCAGTTCCTTTTCATAAAATCTAACTTATTCAAATATGGTGTCTAAAACATCCTAGAGAAGAAGTAGAAGAGAGAAAAAGAGAGAAGAGGAAAAAAAAAAAAAAGAGGGGGAGGGGAGAATATCCAGAGGTGCGTGGGACCCCCACAGAAGGAGGCAAGAGGAATCATGACCACAAGTCGATGTCAGTCTCCACTTAGCAGGGTGGCGAGTTATCCGGGATCGGGGGTTGACCTCCAGCAACACACTCCAAATACCAAGTGGTATATTGGAAACAGGAGCGTATGCGGGTTTTTACATGATCAGGAAGGATATTAATTATGGGCTGCCAGGAAAAAAGCTTCAACTCTTGATTCTTTCTGTAATGAAGCATCCACCCAATCCATACGCAGCAGAAAAGATAGTTTCTCTAAAAAGAGTCGCAAAGATGGGTGAGTGGGGCCTATCCACGTTTGGAGTATGGTTTTGCACACAACTGCTGAGATGCAGGTCAATAGTTTTTTGGTTTGAGGCGGGATTCGCAAGTTTGGGTCTAGGATTCCAAAAAGAGCCCACATCGGCGAGAAGGGAATGTCGAGCAATGTGTGAGCTTGAACAAAGCGGTATATTCTCCTCCAGAAGGACTGATTAACTGGGCAACTCCAGAAACAATTAAATAGATCCGCGATGCTCTCCCCACATCTAGCACAGGCCGGTGAAGGGGTACCTCCCATCAAAAAATTACAATGTGGTGATATGTAACCACGGTGTAGGATTTTTAAGGACATTTCCCAATAGGAAATACTAGGAGTATGCCTGGTTAGTCGGGAGTGTGCCACCAATAGATCTTCAATTTGTAAATTTGGTATATCAATAGTCCACCTGTTAGGGCCTGAGGGTCTAGATCCATAGTCTAATAGTGACCTAAGATGTACATAGAACTTGGAGACATGTCATGGTGGGCAAGGAGTCTTTGAGAGTAAATTAAGGATCATGTCCTCCCAAGTCAGCTGCCCCAAAGACCTAGTCACCACCAGCGCATAGCTTTGTAGTTGCATAAAATGAAAAGGATGTGAGCGTATGAAATCGAATTTAGTGCAAAGGGGTTTTAAAAGGGACAAAAATTTCCCTTTCCTAAACATCTACCAATCCCCTACCTTAGGGGGCCCCCTTTTCGGACGTTTTTAAAAAAGTGATGAGTTTTTCCCATTTGAAAGGCGGGGGTTATAAAGAATCTAAGGCCCCAAAGAAAGCTTTGCTGTAGACCTGTTCCCCCTACAAAGGGGCACGCCTGTCTTCCGGAAGCCATGAACAATGTGTTTCTTAATCTTTGAGGGAGGGACATATAGAAATGTAGAGGTTTTTTCAGGAGATAGGGGGGGGATAATTGTGCCCCCCAGACCCTGCCTGAAAATTTCTTGTCCCCCTTTCCAATCCCGTAAAAAACACATGTTTTGGGAGCAAGGGTTTTAGAGTTTAAAGTTCGGGAAATTGGGGAACCACCATGGGACCTGGGGGTTGGGGCAATACAATGAAGGGATACGAGGGGGTTTACCTTCCAAATAAAGGAGGGAAGAAATTTTAATTAATTTTTCACCTGAGGGCGTAGATACAAGGGGGGAAATTCGGGAATATACAGGAGCTTCGGGAAAAAAATTTTAAAAAAAATTTTGCCCGCAAATTTATTTGTAAAAACATAGAATTATGCCCCCGAAAAAATACAATAGACGTCCCACATAAAACGAGTCCTCGCATAACTGTGTCAATGAAAAAAACAAAAAAAAAACAACCATCCCGACTGTTTGAAATGCAGAGATGCAAAGAACTAAAAAACCGAACTACCACATCAAGTGTCCTTTTCCAGTCGCTGGTTGCTTAAGGGGTTAAAGAGGTTGGTACATTTTGTTTTTTTAATACAGTTCGCTGTTATTTTCTCAAAGCTGAACAACCCCTTTAAGGATGAAGAAAGTCTCTTCTTACCTGGTGATAGCAAAGTAACTGGTCATTCCGGTTAAATTTCGCTTGAACCCATGCCATGTGTATTATTCGAATAGTCCCTACCTTCCATGGAGAGACTGACGTGTGGACATCCTGACACCTTATAGGAACCTGACACATCACCCATCAGACATACAAAGGTCGAGAGGGGGGAAGGTTCAAACTGTGAATTTTTAACCTATATGGTTAGTCACTCAGCAGACAACCTCGCTGTAGTGACTAGCCGTGTAATTTCGGGTTTCTTTCACACACTACGATTTATACTCCTTTATATACTATTAATATAGAAATAAAGTACTGCTCGTCGCTCTCAACACTTCCATGTGCATTTTTGTTAATATGCCGCCCGTGATTAAAACTAGATAAAGTAGCTACCGTCCCTACTTAGCCCACCATGCGATATTCCCTTAGGATATGTTACGCAGTTATTTTGCCAAGTATTTTGGCTGCGCATTACAACAGCGTAATGGTATGTGCTATTAATATAATAACTAGGTTGAAATGCCGTGCCGCAATTATGTATTGTACAAAGACCTCAATAGAGAGAGCTATGATTACGCATTTGTCTCCAAACCTCTACAACTACGATCATAATTTGTACACATCTTGGTGAAGGTGGGTGGTTGGGTATTGACCATGTCAATTGTTAGCGAGCGCTTATGCGCCGCTGACAATGTGCGTGTCCAATGTGGGGCCCGGCCCCTCCTATGCTCTGGAATTACGTGTTGATCAGGCGTGTTCCATACTATAACGTGTGTCACAATAAGCAGTGTGAACATACTCTTATACTTAAAATTCTACATAGATAAATATTCAGTAGAGATAGACACGAGAAATGGGGGGGGGGGGGGGGCGTGGACTATGCAACTATGCAGCATTCATGCCATGCTGGTTTTGTGCTTAGTAGGATCATCCATTTGTTTTCAAACAGACAATGACCTCCAAAACAAACCTCCAGGCTATGTAAGGGCTGTTTAATCTAGAAAAATAGTAATGGAGTGCTGTGTATATGACATGGCCTCCACAATCACATAATCTAAACCTCACTTGTGATGATTTGAAGGATAAGTTAGAACAACATAGTAAAGGAAAACCACAAGTGCATAGTCTGGGGAAACATGTACAGGTGTACAACTTTATAAAGCCAACTGAGGTAATAAAGAATGTGTGCAACGAAGACAATTGTCAACAAATCACCAAAGGGGGCTACTTTGAAGAACATTTAAACATTTTTCTGGTTTAGACACTTTTTTTATTGTCTACCTACATTATCTATATGTGTTCCTTTACTTATCCTCTATGTCTTCCTATATCAGAAGGTCCCCAACTCCAGTCCCTCACGCCCCACCAACAGGTCATTTTTACATGCTCTCGCACGAAATGCACTGCAATAACTACATCACCTTTGTGCAGCAAATTTTATATCACCGGTGAGCACTGCTAAGGAGAAGCAGGAACATGTCCTGGTTGCCTGGGCTTGAGGAACTGGAGTTGGGGGCCCTGTTACTTATATAACCTAACAATGTAGAAAAGAAAAACACACAAACACACACACACAAAAAACAACATAGGAATTTAAAATGTGTGTCCTCAACTTTTAATGGCACACGGTATTAATACCCCATAGCAATGCAAGGACCAAATATGGGACAGAAATGAAAAATATGGGCAGGATTTCGGGTACAACTTTTCATGAAGGTTGGTCAGACAGTACAAAAAATTACTTATTCCCTACCCACCGTAACCCAGAATTATTTAAAAAGCACATCTGACTGTAAGGAGATTAGAGTAAATTGCTAGACTTTTCTATGCTTCTTTGGTGTAAGGTATAAACTTTAAAACAGCATGATATCCCTGACTATTTTTAAGGCTTTACTACTGCCATCCACAAACAAGACTTACAGTTTAACATTCAAAACACTCCACTCCTCATGCTCACCTCCACCAGTCTATCACCCAGAAACCTCCCTACACCAGCATTGCTCACCTCTCCAGTCATCGATCATAACCTCCCGTCCCAGCAGCGCTCACCACTCCAGTCATCAGCTCAGTGTATCTTGTTTGGTGAGCTCAGGATCGTCGCCGATAGAGTGGTTCTCTCATGTATCAGTGAGTAAGATAGAGAGCCTGCGAAAAGAGCCTGGTCCCCAATTTGTGCTTCATTAAAGGTAGTCAGTTCATCTTCTCACTACTATTAATACCTGTGAAAAGGAGATGCTCATCTCAGTTTTATACAGTTCCCTTCACGGCTCTCCTACGTCATCTGATTAATTTATATAAAAGATATTATACATGAAGTGCGACATGAATCTCCTAATCCCACACCTCTGCCATTCAGCAGTGAAGATTAATCTCTACCTGAGTGAGATTTAATACTCTCACAGCAACTTTTGTTTCTGTCCTCATACCATCCTCTGTAATATCAAGCGAAAAACCCTTTTCTCTCCTAAGGAACAAAAGGGAAAAGGGAGAGCAAGTCATAGGGCTTGTCCCCATGGTAAATTTATCAGTTGGTTTTATAGACTATTTTTGGATTTGAAAATAGAAAATCCGTGCAGTAGTCCACACTGCACGGAATTTCCGCTGGACGTTTTTTGACACCACCGTGTTCCTAAAAACTTAGAACATGCTCATTCTTTCGCCCGCTTTTCGAACAGAACAGTGGTTGAGAGGGACAGGCGAAACTGCAAAACACAGACAGAATCGTCCCCCGAAACCAAGTACAAGATGTCAAAATACCGGCTGGTTTCTTTTAATCAGAATCCAGACAGTATTTTAACTTGTCATGTGCGATCCACCCATAAACTAATCAGTGGTGGAAAAAAAAGTATATTTAGTTCAGCCACCAATTGTGGAAGTGCTCGGCCCACTTAAAAATAAGACAGTAGGCCTTGTAATAGACATTATAGGTAACCTCAACTGTGAGAGACAAAATAGAAAACAAATCCAGAAAATCACATTGACTGATTTGGAAAGTAATATTATTGCTAATATGATGGAATCTGGTAAAATAGGATTTGGTCAATAACAAAAGTTATCTCAACACTTATATCCTTTTCTTGCAATGACCGAGGTCAAACGTCTGTAAGTATCCACAAGGTTGGCACACCACTGTGCCTGTTATGATGGCCCATTCCTCCATCTAAGATCTCCTCAGAGCAGTGATGTATTTGGGGCTGGTTCAACACAGACTTTCACTTCCTCCAAAGTGGATTTATCAGTAGGGGTTGAGATCTGGGAACTTGTGCTGAGCCACTCCAGTGACCTATTGAAATGCTTCTTACGAAGCCGCTCCAATGCCCTGGTGGTGTGCTTGGGATCATTGACATGCTGAAAGACCCAACCATGTGTCGCCTTCAATGCCCTTGCTGATGGAGGCATGGCTACAATTTTGTCTCTGGTGTGTCCTTCGTGCAGTCTTTGGTCTTCACCATATGGAGATTGGAGTGCTTGCCGTTTTGAGGTTGTGGACAGGATTGATTGTTATATAGCTAAAACAAGTACAAACATGTGCCAATAACTCCCAGGTAATGAGTGGAGGACATAGGATCCCTCTTAAAGAATAAGTTATACAGTCTTTGAGAGCCAGAAATCCAATAGCTATGTTTGTAAGGTGAACCAAATACTTATTTTGACCCATCACAACCATAATTTGCAAATAAATTCTTTATTTCCAATATCAACAATGTTATTTTTTCCTTTCTTTTATCAGGATTTGATTGTCTCATGTTGTCCTACACGAGGCAGTTGGAGGTCATATCTATATGTATATTACAGACAAAGCCTCTCATCTTTTTAAATGGGATAACACTCAAAATAGGTAGGCTGACAAAATACTTTTTTTTCCCACTGTATATGTGGTTCTTCCAAAGCTTAATAATAAACCCACCAGACTGGAAAGTTTGTGGATCAAAACTGTAAAATAAAATAAACATACTATATAACCGGAAGTAAATGGTTAAGCTGTGTATCACTTATTCTAAGCACATACCCCAAAAAATACACAACAAAGTTCATAAGTAACTATATGCCGAACCCCAGACCCTTGTCATTTTTTTTCTCCTACGTTGTTTTTTTTTTTTTGCCTTGGTAGGTACCAGCCACTGCATACTAGAAATTCCTAGGAACACCTGCCATTTTAGAAATGGTCTGAACCAGTACTTTAGCCGTTACCATTTGGTTCTTATCAGAGTCACTTGGATCCTTATGCTTTCCCATTTTTTCCTGCTTCCAACAATACGGTCTATTAAGTTCTGCTTAATATAACTACTCCCTTGATGTGTCATTTTCACAAAACAATCAGTAAAACATCTCAGCCCACAGACTGTTCTGTAAAGACAAAAACAACGTTGACTCTTCAGCAGTGTAGAGGCCCCCAATAACCGGGACACTTCATTAGTATTGTAGTGGGATTCTATAATCCTGTGAATGAGCTTGCTGAATAATTTGTCACCCAGGACCGCCTCAACCAAATTGGTTTGCTGTCTCCCTGTGCCAGAGTGTTCAGCATGTGTTAGGACCTGGGTGGTGATAAAATTACTGGGAGGGGCTGTGTGATTACCCAGGCAGTTGTTGTACCCATGTTGAACCAATGAACAGAATACACGGTGAGGTGGCGAGGATCCTAAAGCTGAAGGAATGGACCTATCCAATGTTGTGTTTCCGTTCCATAAAACTACTGCCGGTGCCATGCGCTACTTCAGGTAAGAGCAAGCGGGAGCTCATGGAGTTTAAATTGCATGCTGAAGGTCTGGTGTAGGACAGAGGGGTGTTTGGGATCTTAGGCACTGGCTGAAATTTCATTGGGGTACAAACTGTTTTCTACAGCTAACTTGTCACCTGAATGGAATGGGATCATGCTGTGTCTGTGTAAATAATTCTAGAAATGGGTGCGGGAGTATTTAAACTCAGCGATGAGGGGAGGGATGACAAGTAATAGAAATGAAGGGTAGATAGGGTTAGAGGAAGTTGGCAGACATAATAATCGGCGGTATAGAATTAGGAATGTGGAGGATGAGTTAGACCAGTGGAAAAGGAATCATGTGTTTGTCAAACCATCATGAAGATAAAGGTACACACACTATTTCTCATGTAATCGTCATGCTGAGTCTACTAATTTGGCGGTAATAAATAAGTCAACATGTTGTCTACTAAAGGAAAGTAATGTATAATCATCTGAAAGGTTAGATGTACAATCCCATGCCACTCCCGACGTGAGAGATTGTTTAATCGAATGCCGTATCTTAACAGGTACGTTTTAATCCATGCTGTCTACTAATCGGGTAGTGTGATGATCCCATGCCGTCAACAATACATGCTAGATACAATCCTAAACCGTTAGACGGAAATGTAAAACTGGAAAGGGAAACTTAAAAAGTCTATTCACACATGCCCCTAGAAAGGTTTTTTTCTTGAAAACCAAAATTGGGGAACTTGAGTCGCTATTGTAGCGGAGGCTGATTGATGTGGTAGGTATTGGCTTATACATGTATGGGACTCGCTCCTCGCATGATAGGGTGGTCAACCTTCAATGTTTTAATCTATTTAAGGAAAGACAGAGCGAACAGGAGGTGGGAGGAGGAGTGTGCAGTAATTAAGGAAGTGAAATGAGCAAATGTGAAAGAGGTGAATACAGGGTTGAGTAGCAAAAAATGTGTGAAACATTGTGGGTGGAAATACAAGGGTGGGATTAATTGCAGAAAATTTATTTTTGGTGTAAGTCAAAAAGTACCCCTGTCACAACACAGAGGAGATTAGAACAATTCATAATCGATATGGTGCAGGCAGCACACGCAGGTACATTGATAAATAAGGGGTGACCTTTAAATTCCCAGGCAGTTTTACTTGGGTCACGGTTCTGCATCAACTGAAAAGGAAAGAAAGTTCTGTTAGAGTGCAAGTAATTAAATGGGCAAGTTAGTGGAGGAACCGACCCGACTAGAAGTGAATGTGCTGCTGTTGGATCTGGTCATTTCCTAACAAAGCAGAACTTGTATCGGAGGTGGTCACCCAGGTTTTCACCGGAGAAAATCATAGGCAACAGGTGACACACAATGATAAGTAAATTTTAGCGTAAACTGTGGAAAAAAGAAAAACAAGCGGTAAAGGCAAAAAAAGCATTATAATTTTTTAAAAGGGCCAAATTTTCATATTGAGGGTATGCATACTGGACCTAGACTGTGAGCAAGCTATTAGCAAATAGTGGGATATAGAAGGCCAAATGGGGGGGAGCTTTAAATAAACTTTGGGGAAATTTTATTGGCAGAAATATATTCCTATGGTTAACAAGGTATAGGGCGACAAAAACTAAAACCAACATGGCTTCTCCCTTCTGTTAAGAAGGTCAATAAACCCTAAAGAAAAAGGGCATTTAAAAATATGTCAAGGGCCAGCATCATCCTTTGAAAATTATAGAGAGCTTACTAAAATCTGTAAAAAAGTGATAAGAAGCACTAAAATATGCAAAATGAAAGGCAAGTGGCCAAGGACAGCAAGACTAAACCCCAAGAAATTCGTTAAAGCATATAAAAGCCAAAAAACCAAAGTCAGAGCAAGTAGGAATCGCTTAAAAACCTCTGATGGTTGCTGTCTGGGTTCGCTGGGGACCAAGAAAAGGCAGAGGTACAAATAGGTTCAACAGCTCAGTATAATACTAATCAAATGATAAAGTAGTTTGATGGGGTTGTGGGTCCAAGAGCAGTTGTAGGTGGAGGTCACCAGGTACTGATAATACAACTACTGCTATAAATAATTGTGCTACAGTGAGAAAAAGTCAAAGCCAAGATAAATAACTGAATGTTTAACAAGGTTCCAAGCCCATGAAGGCAGGTGAGCACCCAAGTAGTTACTAAAAAGAGCTCGCAGCCACTGGTTATCGGTGTCCCCTGTACATGATATTAGAGATACCCTGGTGAACGGGTATTAGTTACCAGAACCTGGACGCAAGGCAAATGTAGTTCCCATCTTCAAAAAAAGGATCCAAGTCCTTGTCCAGGTAATGTATCAGAACGCAGTAATTTTAACATCATTGTTGTGTGAAAGAATGTTGAGGGCTTCATAAGGGACTATAGACAGTGACTATGCTGAACAAACACAATAATATTAGTGGATTGCCAGCATGGATTAGACCTAAGGACAGAAAGCTTTATCAGGCCACTCTGATACAGTATATATGTAGATGAGAGACAGAAGTCAGTATAGCGGGGCAAGCGTGTGGATATCGTGGGTTTTTAAGACATTGCAAAGAGCATTTGACACTAGTCCCCATAAGCGTTTGTTAGGTAAATTAGAATCTATTGGGTTAAGATATAACATTGTGTAATTTGATTAAAAACTGCTCCTCTGGATCGGTACTCCAGAGTGGTGGTAAATGACTTCCCTACTCGGGTGGTCCCCGTTGTGTTGGGTGATTTGTTGTGCCGCAGTGGCTCAAGTATTAGCCTCATCTTATTTAATGTATTTATTAACGATTATATTGGAAGGGATCAATAGCACGGTTTTCAATTTTTGCATTGACACCAGCAATAGCAGGTATTGCAATCTAATGAAGTATTCACATAAATTGCAAGCAGACCGTGACACACTGATGCTGGTGAGCATACAAATTGGCAAATGAGGTGACAAATGTGGATAATGGTAATGGTTCTGCATCTGGGTAGAAATATCTACGGCAATCATATTCCTTAGAGGGAAAAAAACTTGGAGAATCGACTATGTTGAAGTAAAGATCAGTGTCGAGTCATGTAATCAAAGACTAGAAGAACACACGCAATGTCAATCAGTGCAACTAGGGCAGTAAGAATATTGGGCGTGTATTAGAAGAGTGCATGGACTCGCGGGACAGGATAGTCATTCTATGGATCTTCTACTAATCCTAAACTGCTACCAGCTGTTAGCAAAGCAATGTGCGTCCACTCAACATAGAATATGCTGTTCAGGTTGTGTATTGTCTGGGCCCCATATATAGAAGAGATTGAAGTGGAGCTAGAGAGTAGCACAGATGAGCAACCAACTTAATCAGGGAATTGAAGCATACTTAGTTAAGAGGAGCAGGATAGTGTAAAATAACTTATATAAGTACTTAGAGAAAACAATAGCTATCGTCCCCTCCTACTGGATCTCAAACAAAACACTTAACTCGGGAACGAGCAAGAACAGTGAATGATCATCCCCATCCACTTAAAAACACCCAGGCAGGGAGGGAAGAAAGCGCCCCTGATTTGAGGAGCAGTAGAAACTGAAAGTACAATGAAACAGACGAGGAGCTGATGAAGCGATAAATGCCCCTCCTTTAATCACTGGAAAAAGTAGACATAAAACTTAAACTTAAATAGTCTAGTAAAAAACGGACATCATTAATCCTAAGGCCAAAAAGAGAAAAGGCTTTACACTAAACAGATCATTAAATACAAATCTAAAAAGTCTGGATCCCAAAGTAACGCCTAATACACCCAAAGCAACAGTACTGCCTATCAAACCTAAGGGAAAACGTCCCGAATTATAATAGGCCCTCACCTGGAACCTTGACTATAACGCCCTTGTGCTCCAAGATAAAAGGGGGCCCTAAAGACAAATCCAATACAGTCCCAAAGAGTCCCTAATAAGTCCTTAATGAGGTTGATCCTGCCAGTAGGTATATACATTAAGCCACGCACTTGTAGGTACGCACGGATGGTACAGTGAAACTGCGAATGGGTCCCATTTGTGACTTATTTTCCATAGATTAGTATTTGTTTGGGGCCCCCCGTTTATCAGGGAGCAACAGGGCATTACAGTTAAGGTTCCAGGTGTGTGGGGCGTCCTTAATTGGGGTAACGGATGTTCCCCATAATGTTTTGATAGGCGTCAGTAAGCATAAGGGTGTAATAAGGTTACGATTGTTCCCCCACCACCTATAAAGATTTGTATTTAATTGGACTGTTTAGTGTAAACCTTTTTTCTTATGGATCTTATGGATTATTGCTTATCCGTATTTTACGAGATTATTAAAGGTTAAGTTTTACGTCTATTTTTCCAGTGATTAATTTTTGATTGTAGATGGTACATCATACTGAGATGGAGACAATTTTACTTGTCTTGTTATTTGCCATTTGAACGTAAATGCTGCAAAGTTGTGCTGTGTGCACGTTGCTGTGACTACAATCCAATAATTACCAGAAAGTTATTCCAGAGCCAGGAAAAACTTTTTGATGGCTTGGAACTTGAAAAATGAATCATCCAAAATCAACATGCAACAATAAGGGTATGTTCACACATCATTTTGAGTATTGAAAAGTGCTCATAAAACATATCCAACATGCACCCAAAGTGTGCTGCATGTTTGGATGCGTTTTTGCTGCAGCAGAAACACACCTTATAGTTCTAAAGAGGGAGTCTGCTGCGTCAAACGGATCAAGAATTGACGTCAATGCTTTGAACGGATCCGAAAGACGCGTCGGCGATCACTCGTTGGAACCCCAATGCGTGTTTTACATTGAAAGCTACATAAATCACACTGCACATTGATAGATGCTTGTTTGGGTCCGTTTAGTGTCCGAAACACAGATCCAAACACGCATATAAGAAACGCCGTGTGAACATCCCCTAAGACCAAAGTGCAGACACCATATGGAGCTAAAACTGAATAAACACCACCAAGAAGACCATATTTTGAAAACGACACCCCTTAAGGAATATAACCATGGGTGCAGTGAGTAAATCAACCCACAGGTGTTTCACAGATTTGTTTCTGTATTAGGTTGTGAAAATGAACAATTAATTATTTTCCGATAATATGCAGTTTTCATTTTCCCTGGAAAGCCTGGAAAAAAACACCCCAAAATGTATTATGCAATTTCCTCCAAATACACAAATACTATATCTGTGGGTATAAATTGCTGTTTGGGCGCCTGGCACCTACAATGGAGAGAGAGCTATTTGGCTTTTGAAACTCAGATTTTGGTGGGTGCCATGACTCATTTCAAAGTGCCAAAAGTAACAGAACAGGAGAAACCTTCCACAAGTCACATCATTATGGAAAAAAATACCCCTAAGGTAATTCATAAACAGCTCTATTGTGCATTTTGGGCACACAGGTGTTTCACAGTTTAGGATTCTTTTAGATATACCCTCTGTAATAACACACACTATACACGCGAGATATTCCCCTTGAAGTGTCTGCTTTGTGCAGAGCCATTTGAAGCTCCACCCATTTACAAAACATGAATGCCCAAATGCACAATTTGAACTCATCATAGTTTAGTATAAGTTGCAGAGCTCCAGTCTGTGGACCGAGGTCTAAGGGCCATATGTCACAGTGACAATTTAGAAGTGACAATCCTCAGAAATATCCCAGAAATGAGCAAAAGGAAGCTGGGACTCTCGCCTTTTTGTAAGTAGCTGCACTTCTTCGCATACTCCTTATTTACCATGCTTGGCTATTACTATCTTACCATCCCTGTCTTAGCGCCTCAGACAATTTTATCCATAAAGCTCCTCTCCTTCCCTCACCTATGTTCTCATCCCACACGCTATTTTCCTCTTCAGCCACCCCACACCTCCAGCTCACATACTACTGCACAAACACCGCTCATATTCATCACTGGACCATCTGCGGTCTCTTTTCATTCTCCTGCTTCTTGCTGCAGGGGACATCTCTCCTAACCCCGGCCCACCCTCCTTCACTGCTCATACCACCTCCTCCTTCCATAGAAACAATGCTAACCTGCTTGCTATAAGCTGTACATCTTTTCCTGCCCCATTTATGTGTGCTCTATGTAACGCCCGATCCGTCTGCAACAAACTCACTGCTGTTCAGACCTTTTTCTCTCCAACCCCTCAACGTGGCCATACAGAACATGGCCCCCCA
>JAODAL010067669.1:0-17184 GCA_025379985.1 Phyllomedusa bahiana | reverse complement strand
TATCTATCTATCTCATATCATCTACTCATACTTCATCTATCTCATATCTATCTATCTCATTCTATCTTCTAAAATATCTATCTACCCATACATCATTATCTCATATCTATCTATTATCTTTTTAAATCTATATCTTTTATCTATCTATCTATCTCATATCATCTATTTCTATTAATTCTTCTATCTATCTATCTATCTATTCATTTTATCTATCTCATACTATCTATCTATATTATTATCTATCTCTATTTCTTCTATCTCTATCTATCTATCTTTCTTCTATCTATCTCATCTATCTATCTAATATCAAATCTATCTCATATCTATCTATCTATCTCATCTCATTTATCTCATTTCTATCTATCTATTCTCCATTACATATCTATCTATCTATCTCATCTCATATCTATCTATCTATCTCATCTCTCTCTCATATCTATCTATCTCATCTCTATCTCATATCTATCTATCTATCTATCTCATATCTATCTATCTATATCTAATAAAATGGTCCTTTCTGTTCATCAGGAATCGATATCAAGCAGTTTGAGCAGGATTTTTTGGCTGCACATAATAAATATAGGGAAATTCCGGATCTCCTCCTCTTCGCAAACGAGACCTCTGCAAACGGCGCAAAAGGGGGCCGACCACTGTTTCGTGGGCCTTGCAGAAAAGTAACAAACATGGGGGAAATTTACTCAAGAAAAGCTCCAGCCCAAGGAAAAAAGCAGGAAGAGGTCATAAACAGAATGGGAAAAACACAGCACTTTCCCGGACCGGGAACCCATAGAACAGAATTTTAGAACACTTCTCCCTGTTACTGGGAACCCCTAAACAGAATGGAGAATATAATGTCCCCCCGTATGGAAACCCCCTTGAACAAATGGGAAAAAACGGCTCCCTGTCTGAACTCCCATAGAACAGAATGGAATATACGCTCCGATGTACTGGGAACTCCCATAAACAGAATGGAGAACAAGGCGGCTTCCCTTACTGGGAATCCCATAGAACATAATGGGAATATACTACTCCCCCTGTACTGGGAAACTCTCATAGAACAGAAAAGGAGAAACACAGCACTCCGTTGTATTGGGAACTTCCATAGACAGAATGGAGAGAAACAGCATCCCTTTACTGGGAACTATAGGACAGACGGAGAGGGGAACAGCGCTCCCTGTACTGGGATCTCCCCTAGAACAGAATGGGAAAAGGAAAACAGTGCCCCCTGTAACTGGATCTCCCAAAGAACAGAATGAAGAGAACACACGCTCCCCTGTACTGGGAACTCCCATAGAAATAATGGAGAATATAACTGCTCCCCTGTACTGGGGAAATCCCATAGAACAGAAGGAAGAAAACACAGTGCTCCCCTGTACTGGGAACTCCCATAGAGCAGAATGGAGAACACAGCGCTCCCCTGTACTGGGAACTCCCATAGAACAGAAGGAAGAAAACACAGCTCTCCCCTGTACTGGGAACTCCCATAGAACAGAAGGAAGAAAACACAGCTCTCCCCTGTACTGGGAACTCCCATAGAACAGAAGGAAGAAAACACAGCTCTCCCCTGTACTGGGAACTCCCATAGAACAGAAGGAAGAAAACACAGCGCTCCCCTGTACTGGGAACTCCCATAGATAAGAATGGAGAACACAGCGCTCCCCAGTACTGGGAAATCGCATACAACAGAATGGAGAGTTGTGCACAAGCCTGAGTGGATCTGCATTCTGAGTCGACACTTTTTGGGGCCCGTTCCCTACATAGGTGCAGGGTCCAGAGGTCTCACCCTAAGCGATCAGACTTTTATGGCCTATCCTATCAATATACCATCAATGTGCGAGGTGGGAACACCCCTTTAACTAAAGCAGGTTCAGTATTTTACATAGCATGTCCTGCTGTAATGCATTGTGAGAGATGTAGTGCTTACTCTAGGCACATTTTCGACAATATGCATCAGTCCCTATAACTGAGTTCCATGAGAACTACTGATAGGAAACCAAACTGCTACCTAAGGTATAATACCCTGTGTGTGCACATTGACACAGTCAGTTCTCTATCATATACTAAATTGTATTCTTCTATTTGTCACGTAGGAAACGAGCCCGTAGATAGCTGGTACAGCGAGATTAAAAACTACGACTTCAGTAACCCCGGCTTCTCCAGCAACACAGGTGAGGACCTCCTAGACAGTCCTAAAATAGAAAATAATCATCAATATTCTCAAAAATAGCAATGAAAAAAAATCATGAAAAATTTTGTTCCTGCTTTCATATGCACTTATTTATTGTGCAAGTCTGCCATCTAGTGACCAAGTGGAAATATTGTCAAAATGTTCCCCATCTCCATTCCCAGGTCATTTTACCCAAGTTGTCTGGAAGGACTCCAAGGAGGTTGGGCTTGGACTGGCTACAGACGGTAAAAGAGTCTACTTTTTGGTGGCCCAGTACAGCTCAGCTGGAAATATCACCAACCCCGGCTACTATGAGAGGAATGTTCTGCCTTGTGCAACAGCACCACCCACAGCTGGTGTTGGATCTGATGACCGGCTGAGACCAGCAGGCTGCAAGGAACCATCTGCAGCCACGAAATACAATGATGGCACACCGGCATCCAGGACTGGCCAAGGTGAGAGACAAGGCTCAATGTATGTGATGGATTCTGGGCCAAAGACCCCTCAGACCCTAGAGTGGCACGTATGGGCTCCCGCAGGGATCTTTGAGGACGCCATAGTCCGCCAACCTTCAATTTACTTTGTTAGGGGATGTTCACACTTCTTATTTGGACGCTGATTTTTCAGTGCCCAAAACAGCATCAAAACCCCGCCTGAAACGCGCTTCTTCAGAAGAGGTTTTAGACGTGTTTATCGTTGCGTTTTTGACGCATTTTTGGGCGAGATTTTCAACACTGTTTTCACCCATGCAAATTAATAGCCAGGGCAAAAACCACGTCGAAAAACGCTCCAAAAACACACAAGAAACGCGTCGAGGTTTTGAAGCTCTTCATTGGTTCCTACTGGGATTTTCAGCAATGAAAACGCTTCAAGAATTGACATGACACTTCTTTTTCAGCGCACAAAACAGTTGGGCGTGAAACGCGTGTAAAAACCTCATCGTGTGTGAGCAACAATGCTGTTAGGGTATGTTCACGCGGCTTATTCGGACGCTGATTTTTCAGCGCCCAAAACAGCATCAAAACCCCACCTGAAACGCGCTTCTTCAGAAGAGTTTTTCGACGCTTTTCTCGGTGCATTTTTAATACGTTTTTGAACAAGGTTGTGGGCGAGGTTTTCAACACTGTTTTCACCCATACAAATTAATAGCCAGGTCAAAAACCGCGGCGACAAACACTTCAAAAACGTGAACGAGGTGTTGAAGCTCTCTATTGATATCTATGGGGATTTTCAGCTTCAGGAATTGACATGATGCTTCTTTTTCAGCGGCCAAAACATCTTCCAATAAAGCACGTGAAACGCGTGTAAAAACCTCGTCGTGTGTGAACAACAACGCTATTAGGGTATGTTCACATGGCTTATTTGGATGTTGATTTTTCAGCGCCCAAAACAGCATCAAAACCTCACGTGAAACGCGCTTCTTCATAAGAGGTTTTAGACACGTTTCTTGGCTCGGTTGTGAAGCGTTTTTGGACGAGGTTTTCACCCATACAAATTAATAGCCAGGGCAAAAACTGCGTCGAAAAATGCTCCAAAAACGCGTGAGAAATGCATCTTAACACGTGGGTGAGGTGTTGAAGCTCTCCATTGATTTCTATGGGGATCTTCAGCTTCAGGAATTGACATGATGCTTATTTTTCAGCGCCTAAAACAGCTTCCAAAGAAGCGCGTGAAACGCGTGTAGAAACCTCGTCGTGTGCGAACAACAAAGCTTTTTTAGGGTATGTTCCATGGGTTTTTTGGGGAACGCTGTTTCTCAGCGCAAAAATTTTCAGTAACAAAAACTCGCCTGAAAACACGGTTTTTTTAGAAGAGGTTTTAGAGGGTTTTTCTATGGGGGCTTTTTTGGGGATGGGGTTTTTTCAACACTTTTTTTCACCCAAAAAAAAAATTAAAAACCCAGGGGTTTTTTTTTGATGTATTTTTGGGAGGGGAAATGCTCTAAAAACTGCATGAAAAATAAAGCCGTGTGAAAGCCCCCTTAAAAGGCACTTGGCTTTTATCTAGGAGAACGAGGTATTACGGGCTCCATTAAATATAAGAGTGTCAGTATAATAGAACCATTATGAAAATGTCTGTATAATAGGGCCATACAGTGCAACACTATAAAGTACCAAAGAGACCCAGCATGAAAGTATCAATTTTAAGGGTTTGCCACACAGTCCCAAACACAAAAATTTACACACGTGCAGAAAAACGACATAAAAAAAACCAGTAAAAAAAGTCCCCAATGTAATAGGGCCACTCAGGGGAAAAACATTAAAATTCAGTAAAAAAAATATTTTCCCTATAAAAATGCCATTCAGTGTAACATTATAAAGAACCATAGAAAACTAGCATAAAAGTTCCAATATAATAGTGCAACACTAAAGCACCATAGAGAACCAGTATAAAAGTGCCAATTGAATGGGGCCCAAAAAGGAAACCCAAAAAATTTACTAAAAAAAACCAGTACAAAATAGTAACATAAAAATGAATACAGTGTAACACTATAAAGAAACCATAAAAAAATGGAAAAATTTTCCAAAATATAATAGTGCAACCCCTAAAGCCCCAATAGAGAGCCAGTATAAAAGTGTCAATGTAATAGTGCCACACAGTGCAACACTAAAACACCATAAAGAACCAGTATAAATGTATCCAATATAATAGTGCCACACAGTGCAACACTAAAGCACCATAGAGAACTTGTATAAAAATGCCAATATAATAGGGCCACACAGTGCAACAAAAAACCACAGAAAACCAGTATTAGGGGCCGTTCACACGGCACAGGACAAAACCGGCCGGTTTTGGGTCCGTTTTGCCTTTGGCCGTCCCCCTACGCCCGGGGGGGGACGGCTTTTCCCGCGATGAGCGGAAACAGCCCTCCCCCCTGCCATTGAGATGCACATCTTCCGTCTGGAAACCGGACGGAAGATTGTGCATGTTCAATGTTTTGTCACCGGTCCGCCTTCGACAAAACCGCCGGGCGGAAAACCCGTGCAGTGGGGACAGTGGGGACTGCTGCACGGGATTTTCCATAGAGCACAAATTGTGCAAATTTTTTTCGGCCTTTTTTCAGGCGGTCTGAAAAACCCTGAAAAACCCGGGCTGAAAAACCCCGGGGGGAACCCTGTCCCTGGTGACATGGCCCTTTAGAGTTTGCAATTAATAGTGCCACACAGTGCAACACTAAAGCACCATAAAGAAGCACTACAAATATAGCTAACATAATAATGCCATACAGTGTAACATTATAAAGAACCATAGAAAATTAGTATAAAATTTATAATATAATATTGTAACATGTAATATTGTATAATATAATAGTGCAACACTAAAGCACCATAGAGAGCCAGTATAAAATTGTCAAATGTAATAGTTCTACACAGTGCAACACTAAAGCACCATAGAGAACCAGTATAAATGTATCCAATATAATAGCGCCACACAGTGCAACACTAAAGCACCATAGAGAACTAGTATAAATGTATCCAATATAATAGCCCACACAGTGCAACACTAAAGCACCATAGAGAACTAGTATAAATGTATCCAATATAATAGTGCCACACAGTGCAACACTAAAGCACCATAAAGAACCAGCAGAAATATAGCCAATATAATAATGCCATACAGTGTAACATTATAAAGAACCATAGAAAACTAGAATATAAGTTCCAATATAATAGTGCCACACAGTCCAACAAAGAAACACAGAAATCAAGTATTATAGTGCCAATTTAATTTATACAAACAGTGCAACAAAAAAGAACCATAAATAGTCTAAATGTACCCAAATTTAATTTTCCCCAAACACAGGGAAACCAAAAGACCATAGATAAATATTAAAATGAAACCCAATTTAATAGTGCCACACAGTCCCCAACCCACAAAAGCCCCTTTAGAGAACTTGTTAAAAATGCCAATTTTTTTTTGGGGCCACACAGTGAAAAACACCAAATCCCCAAATTAAATAGTTTAAATGTATAAAAATATAAAGCGCCACACAGTCCCAACCAAAAAGTCCCACAGGGGGCCCATCCCACTGCAACCAAATAAATTTCCCAAAAAAAAAAATCAATACAAAAGTGCTAATACAATAGGGGACCCCCACAGCTAGTAAAAAAGGCCCCCCACCACATAGTACTAATATAAATGTGCCAGTGCTGAAACCCAAAAAGGTCCCGGGGCCCAACGGGGGGGTCCCTTCTCGGAAACTTCGCTCCCAGCCGTGCCCCCAAGAATATTCGGGGGGGGGCTTTTTAAACCATTCCCGGTGGTTTTTATTTAAAAACCCTTGTTTCGGGGCCAAAATATTTTGGGGTGTGACCCAACGTTTCACAGACACAGCAGCTTTTTCTCAGCTTTGATGAATTTTCTCGCCGAGGATCAGATACTTCATGTTCTGCCCCCTTTCCCCTTGCGGCTTTGGGGGGAAAGTGAAAACCTTTTTTGGGAAAAATGGGGTAACATTTTCATGCACTAAATCAGAAAAATTTTGGATTTTAAAAGTTTTTTTTGTGCCCCCGGCAACCGCCCCCCCCCCCAGCCCACAGGTGCCTTCATTCCCCATTTTTTTGGGGGGTTTTTCCCCTTTCCCTTGATTTTCGGCCCGGCTATTTTAAAGGGCAAGCCCCCCATTGCAAAATGGGAAACCCCCCTCCTTCCTCTATGTTCTCTCCATCATCGGATACTATCGGATAAGGCCCCATTCACACAGCGCCTTTAGCCATTGGTCATGACGTCTTTTGGGGACACTCTAAAAAATCTCTCCCGATCCTGCAGAAGGGGGCCATAGATTTTCCTACAGGGGGGAACTTTGGCCCAAAAATTTAAAAACTAATAATTGGAATATTCATTGGCAGTAAACAACGAATGCTCCTATGACAGCAAGCAGAAAATCTCGTCAAAAACCCCCATTTTTTGGTGTATTTCGGAAATCTTAAAAATGTATCCGAGGGGTTGGAAAACGGTCTTGGTTTTTAAAAACCATGGTTCAATGCAAAAAACCCTTTATTTTTCTGAAAATTTTGGGGAAACTAGCCCCAATTGGTTTTTGGTTTTGGGGCCCAATTTTAAAATTATAGGGAACAGTATAATTTTTAAAGTAAAAAACAGGGTCCAAAATGCTATTTTGAAGGGGGGAAAACAAGATTTTGCTTGCTTTTCCATGGGCCCTTTCCCGTTTCACTTCCAGTAAATATTCCAGAAATCCTATACATTCACAAAAAAGGGGGGGGAAATCTTTCCCAATTGGGAAAATTCCCCTATAGAAGTCTATGGCCCAAATTTTGTATGACCCGGGGGGAATACATTTTTTAGGGTTTTTCCCCAGAAAACATTACAAAAACGGGGTGAAAGTGCCCTGTGAATGGGGCCTAATGCAAGAGCTCTGCTTGCTGTCATAGGAACCTTCATTGTTAAAATTTCCATTGGGGAATTTTTTAAAATGCGTATTGGGGCGAAGGGTTTCGCGCTGAAATTACCCCGGGTTTTTTGGAAGCACGCACTGATCAGGCAAAATTTCCCAAAACCCGGGGGGGGCCCGGCCCCCGGGCCAGCCCCACTGATATGCAATGTAAAGTGGCGCTTTTACTATAGTGGGAAAATGGAGTATAAAAATACCCACAAAGGGGCATTTTGTTTTTGGGGAATAATAAATTAAATCCCCCGGGCCAAATTTATTTTTTTCCCAAGGGAAAAACCACATATTGAAAAAAAAGTTTTTGGGAAAGAAAAATAATTTAAAAACCCCGCCATAATCAAAAAACCCCTTTTTCCAACATAGAAAGGAGCTGGGATATAATAATACCCCATATATTTTGGGGGAAAACCCAAAAACCATAGGGTTTAGAGCGGAGATATAATAATACCCCCATAAAATTAAAAAAGGGGGAAAAACCCCAAAAAAATAGTAGAGCTGGAGATAAAAAATTACCGCCATATATGGGGAAAAAAACCCAAAACAAAAAAGTAGAGTTTTGGAAAAAGAAAATTAAAAAAATCCCCCCTTTTAAAAATATAAGGGAAAAAAACCAACATAAAAAGGAACCCCTGGAAAGGGGGAAATTTTAAAAAAAATGCCCATATACCCAAAAAAGGGGGGAAAAACCCAAAAACCCATATTTAGAGCGGGAGATTTTAATAATACCCCATATATCAGGGGGCCCACAAAAGTAGAGTGGAAAATTAATAATACCACCATATATCAGGGGAACCCACAAAAGGGTAAAGGGGTGGAGATATAATAATACCCCCAAATAATCGGGAAACCCAAAACAATTTAATAGAAAGGGCCTTATTATAGTAAATAATCCCGCCATAAACCCCAAAGGGGGAATTTTTTCCCCAAAAATAGTAGAGCTGGGGGATATAAAAATTTCCCCCCATATATCAGGGAAAACCCACATAGTAGAGCTGGAGATATAATAAAAACCCCACCAAAAATTTATAAAAACCCAGGGGAAAACCCAAAAAACTAGAAAAAAGAAAGGGCCCTTGGAGATAAAATTTTAAATACCCCCATATTTTCGGGGGAACCCCCAAACAAAAAAAGTAAAGGGACCCCTGGGAAAATATAATAATACCCTTTTCCCCATATATCAGGGAAAAAAACCCCTTTAAGGGTGGGGGCGGGAGATATAAAAATTTACCAAAAAAACCAAAATATTTTTCCAAAAGGGAAACCCCACATAGTGGAGCTGGAGTTTAATTTTAATAAAAACCCCCAATACTTTTTAAAAAAAGGGAACCCACATAGTGGAGGGGGGTTTATAATAATCCCGCCATATATCGGGGAAACCCCAACTTTATTTGGAGGGGGAGTTTTAAAATTTAATCCCGGGCCCTATATCGGGAAAAACCCAAATATAGAGTTTGGGAAAATAAAATACCGCATATTTTCGGGGGAGCCCCTTCTGATTTTTAGATCTGGGGGACACGTATTTTTTAAATTCTGTTTGGCTCTTACTTTTCTCAGTGAGGAAATCAGGGGGACCCTATTGTTCGGGGAAAGCCCTGGGTGAGGTGGCCCTTTTCAGCTATTAGGAATCCAAAAAATCAGGCTTAAAGGTTTGGGGTGTTTTTATCCATCGTAAATTTTTTTTAAAAAAAATTTAGTTACAAAAAAAGGGACTTAAAAAAGCCCCCGTTATTTTTTCCTGAACCGGTCTGTTTTCAGTAAACCTTGTTTTTCCCCCCTGTGTAAAAAACATTCTGGACCCTCTTTTTCCTATAAAAAAAATTCTTTGTTTGTTTTATTTTCTCGGAAAATGTTTACTGAATCTTTTCCAAACGGGGTTTGTGCCCTTTTTCCAGTTTTTAGATGGCTTTTTTTTGAAAAAATACTGGTCGGTTTTTGGGTTTTTTTTTGGGGCACGTAGGGGGGGAGGGGCTTCTTCCGGTTTTTTGGGGGAAATTAAAAGTGCCCCCCTTCACTTCCCCAATTTATTTACCCCCCAAATAAAACCGGGGGGAAAACAATGAACATGTTCAAAGTTTTTTTTGGGCCCTAAAAAGTTTTAAAAACCCTTCCCTGCAAAAAACATCCGTAAAAGTGAACAAACTGCAGGGGCCTTTCACAGAAACGCGGGCACCGTGCACAGGGAAAAGGGGTTTGGGCGCTAATATTTAAGGGAAATGTTCACCCGGCTTATTTTCTAGGTTTTTCCCTTTTCTCTTTTTGGGCGCTTTTTTTGCTCGGAAATGGCGCGCCGCAATTAGGGTTAATTTCATAGCTCCCCCAAAAGGGGCAATGGATTACGCGTTGTCCCCCCAAACCGTTCGGAATTGTACGTCCCGGGGGAAAATTGACGCAAATTGTTAGGGCGGTTTAGCGCCACTGACAATGCTTTTTCAAAATGGGGGCCGCCCCCCCACCCCGGTTTTTTTGGGAAATTTTCCGCACGTGGGGGCCCCAAAACACCCGCCGTTTTGCGGCAAATAAAGGCCGTGTGAAAAAACCCTAAGAAAAAGGGTCGAATAGAGAAAGGGACATGGGCATTCCCACTTTATAAGTTTTAAAATTTTTTTCAGGCAAAATTTAAAAAGATTAAAAGACAACGCTTTTTTCGCAAGCATTTTTTCTTCCTTCCTCGGTCACCCTGAAACGGATTTTCTTTTTAAAAGGGGGTTGTCTCACTCCATTTTTTCTCTTACCTAAAGTCCTGTTTTTTTGGGTTTCATTTTGAATTCAGGGGGGTGTTTATGCAACTACTGGGCTGCATAAAAGCCAGGTCTGTAGTATAGAAACCCAGTGCTGGAAAGGCCAAATCAGGAGGTTTGAAAAAGGTCTGAAAGCTTTTGAAACCAGTGCTGGCAAGGGCCTCAAAAAACCAGGGAGAAAAATTGAACAGGCCCTGTAGCTAAGCCCCCGTGCTGGGGGCCTATGGGAAGGATTGAAAGGCTGTAGTAAGGGCCCATTTGGGGGAAAAACCCCAATCAGGAGGGGATTGAAAAGGTCTACTATACCCCAGTGGGGCCCAAGCCTTTCGGGTAAAAGGGTTGATTGAACCCTGGGGTTTGGGGTTAAAGTTTTCATAGCAACCAGTGCTGGCACCTATCAGGATAAAAAATCAAAAAACCAGGGGTTCTGGTAAAGGTTTTATTAGCAACCAGTTCTGGATACTTTAAACAGGTTGTGAATAAACCCAGGGGGGCCCCATGGGCGAAAACCGGGTCTGGAAAAGCCCTTTATCGTTGGAAGATCAGACGGGTTTCTTGTACCTTCTAGAAAAATTCCAGGCTGGAAAAGCCCGACCCAAAAGGAAAAAGTTTAAACAGGTCGTAGTATAGAAACCCATTTTTTGGCAGCCTTCAGGAAAGATAGACGGGTTGTGCTATAGGGGCCCAAAGTGCGGGGCCCGGGCCTATCAGGGGAAAAAGGGATTTTGAAAAAAGGCCGGCCTATAAAAACTTTAAAAGCGACCTGGGGGAATTGATGCACCCCCATAAAAGAGGGGATATCTGGGAAATAGGTAGGGCACTGGTATTAAAACATATTTGAAAAAGGGGACTTGTTTTTGCAAAAATTTTTAAATAAAAAGCAGCGTTCCCTGTAGTGAGAAAACCCCTTTAAGTAAATTTTTAAAAGGGTTTAAACAGTCCGTTTGAAAATCCAAAAAAACCTTTCTGAAAATTTTGGGACCAAAAACCATGTTTGTGTTTTATATTTCCCCATGGGTTTTCCCTTTAGGGTGTATTTTTCCCCCCTCCTCCCCAACTGAAATATATATAGGAAAGGGGGCACTCTGCTGACTTGGGCCCCCTATGAGCGCATTTATGGGCCAAAAAAACCCGTTCCCGCTCTTGGCTGGGGGGACAAGGATGGGACACAAAAACCCGGGTTTTCTTTTTCCGAGGATTCAGGGGGTTTTTGGGAAAGGGGTTTGGAATAATCAGACTAAATTTAAAAAATGCTGGGCCCGGGCTTTGGTTTTCCCCACACCGCCCAACAAAAAATTACCCAAACCCCCCACTGCAGACCCCTTCTTTGGAACCCACACAAGCCCCAGCCTAAATTTTACTAGGGGAAAATTTCCCGAAGAGAGGGAAAACCAACGTGAAACCCCTTTATGGAAGATTTCCCCTGACTAGAAGGGGAACGGGGAGGGGAACCTAAAAAACAATAGGGGTAGGTCCTGCAAGGGGTCTGCTAAAAAACGCTTTAAAGAAATTTTCAGCCTATGCAATCTGATCGTGCAATTTGAATTTTGTACAGAAATGCAACGAACTTGAGGACCTTTTTAGGGAAAAAGTAAAATTGGCTAAAAAAATGAATCCTCCGGACTTTAAAGGGGGGGTCCCTTTTGGATTTTGTTTATGGGGCGCAGTTTAACATGACAACCCCGGGGGGGCATTTTTGGTATTTTGGGTTAAAAGTATATGGAGCGCCTCTGTGCAAAGAATAGAAAAAAGTTAGCAAGGGTTAAATGGGGCACTTGAAAAAATTTGCCCGGGGAGTACAAAACTGATGCCCTGGGGCTGCAAAGAAAACCATGGGGACCCAAGGGGGCTGGTGGGGCCCCCTTTTTTTTTGGGGGGCGGTCACCGGGGAAAAAAAATTTTTAGAAGTGAGAACAGCTTGAAAAAATCAAACCTTGCAATTTTAAATGGCAAAGGAAAAAGGGTTTTTTTTCTCTGGGTTTTGAAAAAAATGACCTATACTTGGCTAAAAGGAGAACAACTGCTATTATTATAAGTGTTGAGGGGGGCCCCCTGGGTGCAAATGAAGGATGTACAAAAAAGTCTTTCATTCCCTTTTACTAGATTTTGCCCCCCGGGGGGCTATTGGGATTAAAGGGGTATGGAAAGGGTTTTTGCATTTAAAAGTGGTGAAATTTTGGTTTTTTGCAAGGTGGTAAATAAAAATTTTTTTTTCCCAATTTTCACAAACAGGGAAATTTTTTTTTATTTTTTTTTTTAATCCAATTTTACCGGGTTTTTTCCCTTTTGGACAGACTCCACGTGACCTTTTAATTCATTTTTGCAAGCGGGACCTTTCCTTATTCTTTGCTTTTTTTTTACCCTTTGTTTTTCTTTCACTTTTTTGAAAGGCATGGTGATTAGATTACTGGAATCGACGCCTGCTATAGCAAGCCCCTTTTACATCAGCCGATATGCAGATTTGTTTCTGAAATTTTAATTGGGGGAAATAATTTAAATTTTTGCTAAAACACAGGGGTTTGGGGGTCATATGTGTTTCGAGACATTACAGCATAAGGTAAAGAAAAATCAATGAAAGGAAAAGTGTATCCCATAACATAAAAAACTTTTATTTATAACTTTTAAAAAATTTTTTTAAAAATTTTTTTAAGGACTCACCCAAATTTTTTTTTACAAAAAATTCAAAAAAAAAAATTTTCCCTTTTTTTTTTAAAAAGTTTTTTAAAAAAATGGGGGGTTAAAAATTGTTTTTTAAAGATTTGTAAAATAAAATTTTTTAAAACAAAATTTCTTCAAAATTAAATTTTTCCCTTTGGCAAATTTTTTTGCAATAATAAACCCTAGGGGGCCCTCGTTGGGTTTCCCAACCTTTTAAACTTAAAGGGCCTGTGAAAACATTTTCCAATAAGGAAAAAATAAACCAAAAAATTAATTTTATTAAAAAGGTTTTATAAATTATTTAGGGGGGAAAAAACCAATAGAACTTTCTTTTTGCAAAAAAAAAAATCCTAAAATTTTAAATTCCCTTTAAAAAACCTAGAAGGTTAATTCCCTTGGGTTTCCCTTTAACGCCTTTTGGGGCAAAGCCCCAAAAAATAGGGTTTTCTTATAAAATTAAAAATTTTTAAAATTTTTTCCCCCTTTTAAAGTATTTAAGCCCCCAAAAGGGAAAAAGTGTAAAGGTTTACCTGAAAAAGTTTTTAATTTTTAAAAAAGGGGAAAATACTATAAAAAATAAAAATGGGGGGATAAGACACAAAAATTTAAAATTTTTAAGTTTTAAAAAAATTCAATCTTAAAAAATATTTTTAAACACAAACAAATATAGAATTTTTTTTTTACCCCCAAAAATGAAAAAAAATTTAAAAAACCCCCTTTCATAAACATGAAAATTTTTTGTTAAATAAAATAATTTTAAAAAATGGGGCCCTGGTAAAATTAATAAAACAAAATTTTATTTATAGGTTAAATTTTAAAAGTTGTTATTTAAGGGGGAAACATATTTTTCCCCGAAATTATTAATTTTTTAAAAAAAAAGGTTTTTATTGGGTTTTTTTTTAAAAAAATTGAAATGAATAATTAAATTTTTTTTTAACCAAAAAAAATTTAAATTTTTTAAATTTTATTAAAATTATTTTTTTAATTTTTAAGTATTTTTTTAAAATTTTTTCTTTTTCCCCTTTTGGTTCCCAAATTTTAAAAAATTGGGTTTATGCCCCTGGAAAAATTCAAAAAGGGAAAACCCAAAATTAAACCCCTCGGGGAACCTTTTAAATTCAAACCCCTGGGGTTCTTGGTTCCATTTTAAGCTTTTTTGCAAAACCCCCTAAGTAAAAAAAAGAAAATAGATTAATAAATTTTTTTTTAGAAAACGTTTGGGGGTTTTGTTTATATGTGCCCATAATTTTTTATGATTTAAAACACTTTTAAAATGTGGGGTTTTTAAAATTTTTGGGTTTTTAATTTTATAATTCCAACCCAAAAAATATTTTTTCCCCCGATAAAAAATTCTTTTTTATTTTATTAAATTCCAGGTTTATTTTTGGGGTTTTTTTGAAAAAATTTTTGGCTATTTAAAAATTTTTTATTATTATATGTAAGTTAAAATATTTTGGGGTATAATTTTAAAAATTTTAAGTTCTATTTTTGTTTTTTTTTGGGGGCCCTTTCCCATGGCAAAAAAAATTTTTTATACCGAAAATCAAAAAGGGGCCCGGGGGTTTGGGGGGTATTTTTTTATCCCGGGGTCCTGGGGTTTTCCCCATTAAAAAAAGGGGGGTTTTATTTTTTATTTAAGCCTCGGGGGGGGTTTTTCCCCGATATATGGATTTTTTTATATCCCCCAGCTCTACTATGGGGTTCCCCGAATATGGGGGTATTATTATATCCCCCACCTTTTACTTTTGGGGTTCCCCGTATTTGGCGGTATTGTATATCTAACCCCTACTAGTGGGTTTCCCCGATTTTATGGCGGTAAATTTTTTATTCTCCGCTCTACTATGGGGGTTTCCCCGTAAAAATGGCGGGGGTTATTATATCTCCACCTACTAAGTGGGTTTCTGATTTTGGCGGGGATTAAATTTTTATTCCAGCTTATATGGGGTTCCCATTTTTTGGCGGGGGTTTTTTATCTCCAGCCCAAATGTGGGTTTTATGTATTGGGGGTTTTTATTATATCTCCAGCTCTAAATTGGGGGGTTTTCCCCGAATTTTTGTCGGGTTTTTTTTATATCTCCAGTCTACTATGTGGGCTCTTTGTTGGTTTTGGGGGTATTTTTTTAAACTCCAGCTCACTATTGGGGGTTTCCCGGGTATATGGCATATTTTTTATCCTTTTTAAAAATTTGCTGCTTTTGGGCAGTTTATTTCATTTTGTTTTGGGCCCCATTTAATTTTGCTATGGGGCCTCTATGAATTCTAGTTACGTCCCTGGTCTTGACAGTAAGGGTATGTTCACACAGCCCAAAACGTGCACCTTTTGCCCGTTTTTTCGCTTTTTGAGGCCCCCAAAAGGCCCCCACAATTACGGTGATTCATAGCTCTATAGAAACTATTTAAATTTCGCGGCCCTCTCCCCGGTTGGGAAAAAATAAAATCGTTTTTTTAGTCGGGGAGAGAAATTACATTTTTCAATTGTTCGCCCCAATCCACGTCAATGGGGCCGGCTGGGGGGGGGGGTTGATCAGCACTTGATTCCAAAACACCCGGCGTATTGCGGCACGTACTGTATGCGCTGCAAATACGGCGTGGGAACATGGCGTAAGGCTATGTTCACATGGCAATAATTGCGGGACATATTTCGCCCGCAATTACGCCGTGTGTTCGGGTGCGGGGTGGCCAGCAGGCCTCCGGCCCATAGACATTCATTACTAGCGGCGTGCATTCGTGTCATGTCACTTATCTCCCCCCGCGGTGTATTGTCCGAGCGGGGAGAGGAGACGTAATCCATAGTTCTCTGGGAGAACTGTGGATTACCGTAATGACTGGGACGTATCTCGCGAAATACGGGGCGAGATACGTCCCAGTTTAAGCCGTGTGAACATAGCCTAAGACTGTCCTTGTTGCCCATAGCAACTAATCAGAGCTCAGCTTTCATTTTTACAGAGTGGTGTAAGAAATGAAAGCTGATATCCGATTGGTTGCTAAGCAATGAAAGCTGAGCTTTGATTGGTTTCTAAGCAATGAAAGCTGAGCTTTGATTGGTTTCTAAGCAATGAAAGCTGAGCTTTGATTGGTTTCTAAGCAATGAAAGCTGAGCTCTTATTGGTTGCTAAGCAATGAAGGAGGAGCTCTGATTGATTGCTAAGAAATGAAAGCCGAGCTCTGATTGGATGTTAAGAAATGAAAGCTGAGCTCTAATTGGTTGCTATGGGCAACAAGGACAATCTTACCGTTGGACAGTTTTCATAAATGAGGCCTAGTGTTCAAGGACCACAGAATTTAATGGGGACTTGTCACTTTATGTACAGATAGTGTACTTAAAGGAAGAGTGCCCCCAAATACTGCCATCTCCCTTAACCGTGCACTCTATTGTCCTCTGTTATCAGCCAGTTCCGGCCGTGTTGCTCTTATATGACAGAGAGCACTCCCTGCCCCTCGTGACGGTTACTCCGTCCTCCTATCTCCTGCTCGGAGACGTTCACAAAGTCTAGATATGACTGATATCAGCCGCTCCTGCTCTAACGCCGCTGCACTATTATAACGCCGCTGCACTATTATAACGCCGCTGCACTATTATATGCTGAGGGGCCCCTTTAAGTTTCGCGGGTTCCCAGGTAGGGGAGGTGTCTGCCCTGGCACACAAATGGTTTCCCCTTCCAGATGTTGTGTCCTGCAGGAGGGGCTGTTCATGCAGCTGTCAGGGGTCTAGTTTCAGTGTGTTCAGTCTCTTCCCCTCCTCCTTGCTGGGGGAAGAGAAGTCTGAGCATCCACAGCTCAATCTTTTATCCTCTCCAAACAAGCCCAGCTCTCAGTCTGCAGGAGCCCACAGCCAAGTAATGTGACTCAGCCCTTGTCCTGGAAGCAGCGGCTGAAGGAAGGTTGTCCCAGGGTAGAGGCTGCGAGGACTAGGAGGCGATGGGAGGCTGCTTCTCACGCCGCAGACCCCGAGGTGAGTACACGCCAAACGTCGCCCACGGGAGTCGCCTTTAAGGGGTTCAAGGGAAAGGTGTAGATTGCAAGCTCTGCGGGTCCTGACTGCTTCAGTCTCACCGTCATGTTATACAGTCACGGCTTCCCCTGATTGTAAAGCGCTGCAGAGTATTTAAGTAGCTGATATTTAAAACCCTTTACTTACTTAAAGGGGGTCCTCACCCCATAGTTTCAAAAAGGGTAGATTTCAAAACTCGGGGTCCTGATGCTTCAGTCTC
>JAODAL010067668.1:0-17185 GCA_025379985.1 Phyllomedusa bahiana | reverse complement strand
ATGGTGGTTGAAAGACCCCCTTTTTCGGCCTTTTTAAATGTGGGGTCATGCGGGTTTGGGGCTTATGCTGTGGCCCAGGAAGGTGTAAGTAAGTCCAGTGAAACTAAAATGGTGGTTGAAAGCCCTTTTTTGGCATTTTTAAATGGGGGGTTATGAGGTTTGGGGCTCTGTGTGGCCCAGGACGGGTTTGTAAAGTCCGTGAAACAAAAAAATGGGGGTTGAAAGACCCCTTTTTCCGGCATTTTTTTTAAATGGGGGGGGTCTGCAGGTTTGGGTTCTTTGCTGTGGCCCAGGAAGGTTTAGTCAATGTCCGTGAAACTAAAATGGTGGTTAAAGAACTTTTTTCCGGCACTTTTTAAATGGGGGGGTCAGCAGGTTTGGGGCTCTTGTGGCCCGGACGGGTATAGTCAATTCCAGTGAAACTAAAATGGGGTTGGGGAAAGATTTTTTTTCCCGGCATTTTTTAAATGGGGGGTCATACGGGTTTTGGGGGCTATGCTGTGGCCCGGGGGAGGTGTATTTTCAATTCCAGTGAAACTAAATGGTTTTTGAAAGACCCCTTTTTCCGGATTTTTAAAATTGTGGGGGTCATGCGGGGTTTGGGGGTCAGTGCTTTCCCAGGACGGGATATTCATGTCCAGTTAAAGTAACTGAGGTTAAATATACTGCCTTTGGGCACTTTTTAATTTTGGGTGATGCAGGTTTAAAGGGGTCAGGCTGGGGGTAAAAGCAGGGTTGTAAAGGTCTGTGACATTTTTTCTGTGACTTTTATAACCTAAGTGTGTTGCCTAAGATGTAGCATGTATCCATTTGACTGTTGTGGATGTTAATTTCAGCTTCTCCAGCCTTGTTTGGGTGTAATAATGAAGGTGTTGTTGCTCTCCCATAGACTTTAATGGTCATCGCGCATAATCGATGCTCACTATCGAAAAACCTTATCGATAGCGGCCGACTATCGACTATCGATCGATCTCGATAGCCAACGCAATCGCTCAACACTAATATTAATCTATCAGAAAAAGGTTCTGATACAAGGGACTCTGATTCAGACATGTCAATTACAGGGAGACATAATCCAAGGAGAACCACAAATAACATCAATAATGCAGCCAGTACATCAAAAAACGACGGAGAAGAGGAGGGAGAAAACGTAATCCAAAAAAGAAAGAAAGGAACGAACCGCAGGAAAAACTAAATGAACCGGGGAATAATAACAATATTGTGGTCTTAACCCCTACTATTTTGAGTCAGGAACATATTGATGTTTTGAACAAAGGACTGAATTTTGTCCCAGATGATAGGATGAAACTGTTTAATACTATGCTAGATATTAATTGTTTCTCTAGGTTACGAACGGTGAAAAGATTTTTTGCTAATAAAGATTTGTGTGATTTGGAAAAAGAAAATGTACAAAACGAATATCATACGGTTAATAAATTTGAGGGTTTAAATTTTTTAGAGCAAAAATCTTTGAAAACTTTGAAAGAACTATATAAGGAAAGTGGAGATATGGGCCATAATAGTAGTTTAGAATTAAATCATGAATATGCTAACCCTTATTTTATCCTTTACAATCTCGTGTTCCAGCCCTTGATGCTTTTCAAGAGGCTATGGAAAGAGATTTGAAGAATATTAATACTAACACGAGTGTGCATACTAAAAAAATCCTTTATTTCTAATATGGGGCATAACAATATAACACCTAAACAAAGACGTGTCATTAAGAGTTTCAAAGAAAATAAAAATCTAGTGATAAAAAAAATCTGACAAAGGGGGTCAAATTGTAGTCATGGATAGTAGTTTGTATAGAAATCTAGTCTTGGAAATTTTAAAGGATAAAACAACGTACCGACCATTGGATGGAGATCCAATGGAAAGTATAAAAGAAAAATTGAATAAACTGTTGGAGGAAGGTTTCAGCTTAGGGGCGTTAACAAGAAAGATTTTCTCTGGGAAAAAAATTCCAAGGATTCCAATTTTTTATGGGATACCAAAAACACATAAAAATAAGTTTCCCCCTAGCCCACGCCCGATTATTGCAAGCAATAACCCGCTGAGTGAAAGACTCAGTCGATGGATAGATACATGTCTACAACCTATTGTACAGGGACTCCCTGGTTTTTTACAAGATAGTACAAGTGTACTCAGGGCATTTAAGGATTTCGAATGGTCTTCATCATATCTATGGTTGAGTTGTGATGTTACAAATTTATATTCAAGTATTCCACATGAACTGGCCCTTATAGCCATTGAATTTTTTCTAAAAGATGAGGCACGCTTATCAGATGGGGAAAAAATCTTCATTCTAATGGGTGTGGATTTTTTATAAAAAAATAACTTTTTTTAAGTTTGAAAATAATTTTTTCTTGCAGCTTGTGGGTGCCCCGATGGGGTCCACGGCTTCGCCCACCATAGCCAATCTTTTTATGGCTTGGTGGGAACATCATGTATTGTACAGTTCAGTTAATCCCTTTGGCGATGGAATCTTATGGTACGGGTGGTATATAGATGACTTGCTGATGGTATGGGGTCGTGGTATAGCATCCGTGCCTGATTTCATTGATTATCTAAATGACAATCAGTGTAACTTGAAGTTCACTCATACTTATAATAACAAGGTGATTTCATTTTTGGACTTGGAATTAAGAGGGGATACGGACACTGGACAAGTTGTCACGAAACTTTTCAGAAAGCCCAACCGTGGTAACACCCTATTACATGCTACGAGCAGCCACCCTCACCAAACTATAGCGGCAATACCTTCTGGGGAATATATCAGAGCTCGGCGTGCCTGTTCAGATGATAAAGATTTCCTTGAAGAAAAAATTGTGATTGATGAGAGATTGAAAGAACGAGGTTACTCTGATCATCTTTTTTATGGTGAGCACCATAGCCCTCCGTGATATCGGAGCCATATGCTCCTAGATGTCTTGGTTCTTTGGCCTCGTATGACAGTAACCGAGCTTTATTCTCAGTTACTGGCTATTTTCAGTCCCCTGATGATGCCACAAGTAAGGTAGAAACATGTTGGGACATTATTGTTATCTGAGATTTTGTATTGTACTCACCAGTATAGGGTATAATAGGGGCTTTGCATAGTAGGGCTAGGTTCCTGTACAGGGTTGCTCTTTATTGGAGCGGGTGCCCTATTTTTGCAAGGTAGGGACCTATGGTAGATATGTAGGATTGTAATAGGGACAGTGATATTGTTCCAATACCATATACCTACCGTTTTATGTGCACTTTTGATTTTATGTTTTGGGTCATTGTTTGCTCTATAGAGATTTTTTAATCTTATTGAAATAAATGTTATAATTGAGTTAAATGTGTAGCAATAAAAAGGAAGACCATAGCTAGTTTTGTTTCACCTAGTGTATTTATCAGTAGGAGCTCTGAAAGCACATGGTTAGAATTGGCAGGTTGCTATCCCTGTGGAAAAAATTGTTGCAACATATGCAAACTAATTCAAAAAGGTCCCTCTTTTAAAAATAATGATAATAATAAAGAATATGTCATGAAGAAATATACAAACTGTGACTCTGACCACGTGGTTTATTGTATTGTTTGCGAGGAATGACAAAAAATGTATTTAGGCAGCACAATCCTCAAGTTTAAACAAAGGATTGCAGAACATCTATCGGTATTAAAAATAGGCAGGTACATCTTTCAGGAGTCACATGGCATTTTATTGAAGTGCATATGGGGGTAGTAGATTCTTTTAAATGTAAAGTAATAGAAAAAGTTCAAAATTCTATACGAGGGGGTGACTGGGAACAGTAGGTTAGGCTACGTGAAGCCTTTTGGATTATGGAATGCGATACTATGCGATACGAGGTTTCCCAAAGGTTTAAATCGCAGAAATGACCTGCTATATATTTATTGAAGTAATGCCAACTTTAGGTTAGCATATAATAAGAACTATAATAATTGTTCAATCTTAGCCGGAATTCTGATGTTATTTATGGGTTGTTTTTATGTTTTGTTTTGTCACCCTTCTATTTAATACTGCACATATTGCACACGCTGAAAGTGATGTATGTGCACAGGTTAAGTGAATAGGACACACCCTGTGATGACGTGATACAATTTTTTCATTGGTTTTAACATTTTACTGTTTTGTATATATATGTTTGTATTGTGAACATCTAATATGCTGTGATCAAGGACCCAGTACTGGGTCTGAAACGCGTTAACGTATTTTTTATACCGCACTATCTTGTAAACTCGTTATAATATGGAATAAAATCCATTTTTGAGGATCGTATCCGCTGGCATTGTGACCTTATTTGGAGGTTTCCATTTGACTGCATGTGATAGCCTAGGACTTGCGGCTAGCCGAGCAGATACAGAGACCAGGCTGATTACACCACAAGCTGTGTCTTCAATGTGAGCAAGACTGCACACTAGGAGCAAGGGGTGAGATGCATTGAACTTGTTTGTTTTGTGGATTTCTGCTATGTTACCTGACCTCGAATCTCCGACGCCTGCCCTGACCTGTTGGCCTGACCTTTGACTACGAGTTTCGTCTTACAATTCGGTACCTCGCTGCGCCTCGGCTGCCACCGCAAGCTAATCGCGCTAGAGGAAGCGACCTGGTAGGACTCCCGCCGCAGAAAGTCCATCCTGCCTTGCGGCAGGTTCTGGTGAAAACCGGGACCTACTTAGACCCCGCTCCCTGGCATGGCCGCTAACACCGCATGCGGTGTTCCAGAGGAGCCACTACCCGTGTCGTTACAGTGGCTGAAGTGGATGCCAAGTTTCCTGGCCAGGTCTTTGAATGGTGCAGAGTCCACTTTTTGTAAAGGGGGGGGACGCAAAACCAAAAAATTGGCAGGACAGGCATTTCTGCACTTAGGGATGGCTAACGCTACGCTGTCTCTTGGCAATCGTCTCGGTAAACACCTGGCACCATGAGTGGAGGACAGGGTATCTGGACCGGAAATTTAGTAAAAACAGGGGTTTTTTTCCCGCAGAGTGGTGAAGCCGACGCCTGAAATGGTATTTGCCACGGGGTGCTACAGCGGTTTGGGACGGGAAAGGCCCACCACATCTGAAACACGTATGGTGCACAAAATGATGTTAAAAGCAGGGCCGGGGTACTAACTTAGGTCCCGGGTCACGCTTTACTTTCGGGGCCACAATTTTGACAAACAAAGTTCCCCTCCCCTGGTGTCTTAGCAAAAAACTCTCACACCCGCCGATAGGTGATTTTCCACCAAAGCGCTGCACTAACGACTGTTACCGCCGATACCCGGGAAAATCCCTGCCGCTACTTTCGGGACCTCAAAGGGGGTGGTCTAAATGTGGCCTTTTGCTCCCAACCTCGCACTCTGCCACCCTGCGACTCCCGCCCACTCCGATTACGGGCTCTCCTGCCTGAAACAAAAGCTGCTGCTCTCTTCTCCCATATAATGATGAACCCTTGTACACTGTTGGCTGGGTCCTGATAGCATCACTGGCTTTCAAAACCACCAGTATCTGAGAAAACCCAACTTTACATCTCCGGCACAGACATTAACCTCACTTCCAAGATCCCAGATTTCGTCGCCAAAGCCTCCTTCTTCCCTCCCCCCCTAAAACTTAAGTAAAAAGGGAATGCTCGGCCGGCAATGGTATCGGGAGGCGACCGCGTAGGGCGCCACTTCATCCCGGGGAAAAAAAGGGGGCAAAGGAGGCAGGATGGACTGAATTTCCGTTTGGGGGGCACTTTAGCCTTGTTTAACTATGGCCCCAAATAACTTTCCCACCTCTCCTGCTTCCCCGGGCTCCCAGGCGATCGGCAAAAATCGATTAGTGTTTGCCTGTTACCCCCCGCCTCATCAACGGTTTTCGCTTACAAAGCCGACCGCTCCAACAAACCCCCATTCAACCCCCTAAATCACAATTTCCTGCTTCGAAAAAAGCAGAGAGTCTTCCCCACCTTTTTGGGCTGCCCCGCCTCAAATATTTGGGTCCTCGCTGTAAGTGGCGCAGAGGCAAGAAATATATTTTTTTGGGGGGGAATAAGGGGGGGGGGGGGGGGGGGGGGGGAAGAGGTGGGGTTGGGGGAAAAGGGGTAAAGGGGTAACTCTGGGAAAAATGCAAAAAGGGGTTTTGTGTAAAACCCCAAACCGACCTTTTCGGGGGTTTCAATTCCACCTGGGAAAAATTTTACCTAGTTGTGGTAAACACAGGCCGGGAAGATGACACCGGAGCGTGGCCCGCGGGTGACCCTGCTGTACGCCCCCTTAACTTCGCGACTTGGTGGCTCCCGGTAACCACACTGTGTTCTTTGACGCTATGGTAATCGTAGCCCTCACTTTTTTTTTTTTTCCAGCTGGCTCCCCATAATTTATGGTTCATTACCACTTAAAGTTTTTTGTCATTTTCCCCTTTTAAGTGCCCGGAAATTTTTAAAGTGAAGCGTTTCTTAAGCGGGGGCAGTAATGCGGTCAACAAAAAAAAAACTTGTATGAAACCAAACCAAGTTTCCCCTGGGCAATTTAAGCTGGCACAACATTCTACACACCCTACGGGCCTGGCAGTGGGGGAAAATAGCTTTTTTTAAAGGCGATTCATCCCGAAGTAATTCGGACCGAAACGAATGTTGTCGGAAAATTCAGCGAAGTCGGCGAATTGAATTTTTGAGAAATTCGCCCATCTCTAATTGTGACTGTTCTTTCCATTTGAAGATCTTATTATTTTCAAAATAAAACTTGTCCCGTACAAATTTGTCTCTTTTACGGTTTTTAAAAATAATTCGTACCGGAAAAAAAACGTGTTTCCAAATTTACGCAGGAACACTCCACTGTTTTTGGAAAACCTTTTTGTAGTTCGACTTTGTGAATTTAAAACCCTTTTTAAACACTCATAATCCGTTTTAAATTCCCCAAAAAAATTTTAATGAGTTTAAAAAATGTTCAATATAACCTTTTTTCCCCCTTTTTCCCAAAATTTTGACTATCACCATTTTTGTGCAATCTCTAATATGCCCCAAAAAAAAAGGGGAATCTCGCAAGAGAACGAGGGGTACTTCTATCATAATTTAAATTTTTTTTTGGGCCAAAGAAAACTTAAACTAATCAGTTCCTACTAAAAACACTAAAACTAATTTTTATTACATATAACTCTTAACCCCTAAAACCTTTTTAAAAAAACCTTTTTTCCCTAAACTCACCATTTAACCCTTTCCACTTCTAAAGGGAAAGGAATACTCCTTTTTTCATCACAAGTCTGTGGACACCACCTTTAAACAGAAAACCTTAAATATACAGAAAATTTCCCAATTCCAGAAAGGGGATCACAAGCCTCCTACGGGGCATCCCCAATCTAAGGGACAAAAAACAAAAAAGGGCCCCCCTTTGACACCCCCCTGCGCGGGGACATTTTTAAGACAAGGTAGAAATCAAAATTTAAAAAACGCTGCCTGACATCCACAAAGTTTTTCACCAGCAAAACTGGCCATCAGGGTTTAGAATCCCGTCCCATGTTGTCTAAGCTCATTTCCTTTTTAATCAGTTAGACAACCCACTCAGGGCTCACCAATTTAGCCATCAAGAATCCAAAAACCCCCACTCCCCCTTTCCCTCTCCTGCACCACAGTAATAATAGGGGCTGCTACTGCCCACTTGCTCCCATAACCAACAATTCACGAAAAGTTCCCCTCCCAGGGCGGTTGCACCCTATCTTCCAGCGCCCCGCGTACTGTATCAATGGACATTTCTCCCCTGACTGTGATGGATTTTATTCCCATTTCTCTCATATATTGCCTCTCGGGGCCACCTACAACGGCTAAGCAGTAACTTACATTCCACACACACTACCACTTTATCAACCCCATAAACCCCTTCTCCCCTTCAATATCATATTAAAGGGGAATGATACCCATTGTACTGTAAACAAATGCATAGTCTCCCCAAAAGCATTTCTCCTTTATTTCAAAATATAAAATTTTAAATTTAATAAATCGCGGGCTTTTTTTAAATACATATTCCATTGTACGTACCATTTCTTACCATTCGCATAAACCAAACTTTTTATATCAATAAACATATTCATTTTTTAAAAAGCTGCAGGCCCCAGGGAAATCCGCCTTCCCTCCCGCAATTTTACCTCCCCCCTTCCCCTTAAAGATTCATTCTTTAAGTAACGCAGCCACCTAATTATTACTCCAAAAGGGAGCAGCAAAAATTGTTTTTTGCATTCAACTCTATTTCTCTGCATACACTTACTGCATATATTTTATTTTAAAATAAACACAAAATAATGCGCGAGCAGAAAAAAATAAATCAAAAAAATAAAAAAAAATTTTCATAATAGATATAATTAAACCCCGGGGTTTCGCCCCAAACAAAAGCGAGGCAAATCACATGATTCACGCCAACAACCTCTTTATGCACAGAAACAAAAACATACATCCCAATTTGTTAAAATAAAACCGGGCCTCACGGATCAATACCTACATTTGCCAAAACACAGGGAAAAAGAGAACAACTGGGGGCAGAGGGGGGGGCAGGAGGGAAAAGGGGGGGGAACCCTATGGGGAACTCTGGGTGCTTCATAGTCAATATTCAACCGGCAGTCCAGTGACCGTACTTAATCACAATATCATGTTTCTTCAAAAATTTTAATAGGGAATCAGCAAAAGTCTTAATCCATCTTCCCTCTTGCGCAAAAAACTAAATCCAATCGCCCTTTCTTTTCCCCCTACTTTTCACACAATGCCCCAAATTTTACACCCCTATTTTACCATTATTACTTCCAAAAATGTGCTCGCTCGGGGAGGTCATCTCTAGTTTTAAAAAGTAGGCGAAGTTTTGAATCCGTGGGCAAAACTCCTGTAGGTTTTTCCCCATGATCTTGGGGCAATACACAAAACCCCATAAATCACCCCTCTGGTTTTACAGTTGAAAATTCTTATCTCAAATCTTTCCCTTATCAAAGGATTTAAAAAAATCTTTAGCTTTCCAATAAATGGACAGAAAGAAATTCCACAGGGATATGGCCTACCACCGGGGACGTAACCATGTTTTTTTTTTCCTCTCCCCCAAAATAATTATGCAAAATTCATTCCTAAATTTTTTTCCTCTTTTAAAAAGTGACACTAGGGAAATTTTGGAATCACCCAAGAATACTGGGTGCCTTCAGAAGGAATGTCTTCTAAGTAAAAACCTCCATTTCATTGGGTTTTTATCAAAAGGACCTATACAACACATTTAAATCATTTTTTTTTTCCTTTTTCTTTTTATGATTAATAAGCCCTCTGTCACTAGTCAAACCCATTAAATGCCCTTTCCCCAAACATTTTTTTAGGGGAACCCCTTGCCAAAATTGCATTTAACTTTTACAATCTTCATTAAAAGCCTCTAAAGAGAGAAATTTCCTACGAGCCCTAAGAAATTGGCCTATGGAATCCCCTTTTTTTGAAAGGGATCCCGCGGAAAAATGTAACAACTATTGGAACCTATTTTCCGAAATATCTTTGCGAATTGCTTGTTTTCAACCCCAAAATAATTTTTAAGATCCAAAAATTTTTTTTCCTCGATAATTTCAAACGTAAAAAATTTATCCCAATTTTCATTATCTTAATATAATACAAAATCCTTTAAAAATTTTTCACTAACACCCCCAAAAAAACAAAAATCCAATAAAGCGCCCCCCAAAAAAAAATCTATCGTGAATATTTCAAAGATTCAGAAAAAACAATAGCCCATCCCCCACAAAACCCAAAATAAAGCGCAAAACTTTGGCGCACAGACTGGTGAAAATCTGGTAAAAAGGGGCCATCAAAAAAAAAAAATTAATTTTCAAAACAAAAACCAATAGCGCAAAACAAAAACATTATGTTCCATAAATTGTTAAAATCTTGTATTGGGAAAGGGTTTAAAATCAGGTTTTTAAAAATGTTTTTTAGAGGTTTAAAAGTTTTACAAAAAAAGTTTTGTTTTAGCGTTTATATAAAAAGAACTGTAATTTAAGTTTTTTTCTAATTTCAAAATATAAACATATGAAAAAGACACTTATTAACTAAAAAAAGAAGGGAAAAAAAGATTTAATTCGTTGTAAAGGCAACTTTGATAATGACCAAAGAAAAAGAGTGTAACTTAAAGATATTGGGAATTCGAGGCAGATACAGAATTTTCTGAGTGATTCCAAATATCCTAGTGTCCCCCTATAGAAGAGGAAAAAAAACTTAGGGATGAATTGTGCACAGTCCATTTTTTGAAAGGGAGAAGGGAAAAAAACATTTTTACACCCGGGGGTTGCTCAATCCCTGTGGCAACCATTCTGTCCAGTTATGAAAACTAAAAATTTTTTTTAATCCCATTGATAAGAGAAGATTTTTAGAAAGACAAAACATCAAAGAAAAAACCCGGGGGGGGAATATGGGCTATGTTACTTGCCACAAGATTATTGGGAAAAAACCATACGGAGTTTCGTCGCGGATCTTGAGACATCTAGTACTTTAAAACAGAGGGGACACCCCCCTAGCAAAAACTTTGAACTCTCGGTTTTTTACAATTTTTTATCAAAAATGTTTAAGCGCCCACGACTTTCAAATATCCAAAATCGGGGCATTCATCTATCTTTACCCTCAATCGAGCCAATCGGCCCCTCACGGGCAACCCACCTCCATTAATTCAAAAAGGAAAAAATAAAAACCACCCACCTGCAAGCTGCCCGTCCTTATACAGCCGGAGAGTGGGCGGGGACAGAAACCCAAAACGGAAGCACCCCTTCCTTCCCATATAGGTTTTAAAAACAAATGTACACCAAATAAACGTATTTTTCCCGCCCCAAAAACATTTTCTGAAAAAAAAGTATACAAACCTGGTGCCACTGGGAGGGGGTGCGGACACATGAATTATACAGTACATACACAGATCGCCCCCACGCACACTACGCTAAAAGGTAACCAACGTGGAAAACCCTAAAAAAGCATTTATGCTATTAACAACATGAAAAAATTTTAGCTCCTTTTCCAATTTTTGACAAAAAGAAAAACTGCCCACGACTTTTCCCAAAGTGATCTCAAAATCGGGGGGGGAGTCCAGCTACTTTACCTCCCTTGGGGCCAAAACGGGTTCACCTGGGTCAACCGACCCCATTATTCAGAGAGAAAAAATAAAAAAACACCCAACCTGCAAGCTGCCCTTCTTATGACAGACTGTGGAGAGTGGGCGGGGACAGAAACCCAAAATGGAAGCACCCCATCCTTCCCATATAGGTTAAAATCAATGTACACCAAGTATAACGTATGTTCCTGCACACAAAAACATTTCTGAAAAAACGTATGCAAACCTGCATTTTTTCTCTCTGAATAATGGAGGTCGGTTGACCCAGTGAGAGGCCAGATTGGCTCGATTGAGAGGTAAAGATAGCATAGGACTGCCCAATTTTGAGATACACGTTGAAAGTCGTGGGCAGCTTAAACATCTTTTGATCAAAATATGTGAACCGAGAGTCTCAAAGTTTTTTCATGTATGATAGATAGCATAAATGCTTCTTTAGGGATTTCCACGTAGTGTATTGCCCCCATAGCAAGACACATTTTGGAAGTACACAATGGTGAAATAGAGGTGTTAAAATTCTGGGGCATCTGTGTGAAAAAGCTAGGGGAAAGAAAGGGCGATCTGGATTTAGTTTTGTTGCAGGAAGAGGCAAGATGGACATACAGACTCAATACATTGAACCCTAAAGGCCTAAATGAAGGTTTTTCATTTTCAGCATTTATTTTATCTTGCTGATTTCTTATATAATAATTTTTGAAGAAACATGATATATGTGATTAAGTACGGTCAGTGGACATAGCACGGTTGAATATATGACTATAGAAACAGCAGAGTTCACATAGGGTTTTTTTTTTCTCCCCACCCCCCCCATCACCCTCCAGCCTCCACGTTGTTCCTCGTTTTCCCTGTGTCTTGCAATGATGATAGGTATTGATCACGTGAGGCCACGGTTTCTATTTAACAAATTGGGATGTATGTATATTGTGTCTGTGCATGAAGGGGTTGTTGGCATCTGAATCATGTGATATACGCACTCGCGTTATTGTGGTGAGACGCAGATCGAGAGTAGATTACCATCTACTTTATATATAGTTTTATTGTTTCTGCTCGCTGCGTAGATTTTGTGCTAACTTTAAATACAATATATGCAGTACAGATATATGCAGATGCAATAGAGTATGAATGCACTAACATTTTTGCATGCTCCCATGGTGACATAATGAATTAGGTGGCTAGCCGTGACCTGTAAGAAAGAATCTTTAATGGGGAAGGTGGGAGGTAAAATTGCGGGAGGGAGGGCAGGCTAACCATAGGGCCAGCAGCTTTATTAAAATGAATATGTATATTAGATATAAAAAAAAGTGGTTTATGGGAATAGACTAAGACAATAATATACAGTACAATGGAATATGTATTTAATAAAGCCTGCAGCTTTACTAAAATGAATATGTATATTAGATATAAAGGAGAAGTGCTTTATTGGAAGAGACTATGACAATAGTGTACAGTAAATGGAGTATATATTTCCAACGAATATGCATATTAGACATGGAGGAGAAGGGGTTTATGGGAGTTGATAAAGCTGGTAGTGTGCTGTGGAATGTAACACCTATTCTGCTTAGTTCGTTCTAGGTGAGCCACACAGAGGCAATAATATTAGAGAAATGGGACGGAAGTCCATCACAGTCCGGGCAGAAATGTCCATTGATACAGTAAGCGGGCGCGGGAAGCATGGTAAGATAGGGCACAAGCCTGCCATGAAGATGGTGAACTTGTCTGAGGATTGTAGCAGCACATACTAATTAGTGTGCGTGCAGGAGAGTGGAAGGGAGAGTGGGTTTTGTGGATTCTCTGATGGCTAATTGGTGAGCACCTGAATAGGGTGTGTACCTAACAGATATAAAAGGAAATGAGCTTAGACCACATGGGACCGGACCTCTAACCCCTGATGAAGCCAGTTTAGCTGGTGAAACATGTTGGGGAGGTCAGGCATGACGTTTTAAATTGTGATTTCTCACCTCTGTCTACAAGTGTCACCCGCTGCAGAGGGGGTCACAAGGGGCTCTTCTTTGTTTTTTTTCCATTAGATTAGGGACGACTGCCCAAGTAGGAGGCTTGGGATCCCTTACTGGAGTTAGTAAATTGCTGTATATACAAGGCTTTCCTGTTAATAGGTAGTTTCCCACCAGACTTGATGATAGAAAAGGAGCTATTCCTTACTTCAGAAGTAGAAAGGGTTAAATGGTGAGGTTAGAAATCAGGTTTTTAAATAGTCTGTATAGAGGTTAAGAGTTATACATAATAAAAGTTACGTTTTAGTGTTTTATAGATAGAGAACTGATAGAGTTTAAGTTTGCCTATGGCAAAATAGTAAATATAGTGATCTCTTTATATATTCTTAATCCTCTCGGTGATCGTTTACATTCAACATATGATTGCAGGGTACTAAAGGTCCAAAACAAACACAATTCTTTTTCTGCTAAATTAAAAAAACGGTGCTCAAATAAGCGAGTGCTCAAAACTTTAACCTCTTCTTGATCATTACACCGAGTAAAAAAACCATCCACGTCCTCACGTACTGCCGCTAAAGAAGTAAAAATGTTGTCTGTGTCCATATAGTCTTCAGTTGCACTTGCAGACTCCATAGATATACCCAACTTGTGTTCCGACTAAACAGAAAAGATTCAATAGGATATACTCCAAATAAGGCACAACATCGAGCACCAAGGAGTTAAGTCTATATCCTATATGGACATACAGTCCGCAAGAATGACCATAACACCAATCACTTTTAAATCTTCATTCATCCAGCTCTTAAGGTGGTGCTCAGCATGTAAAGTAATAAACAAGTCCAAAATAGAATGAAAGGAGTAAGTGGCACTCACCAATATCGAGCTATCAAAAACTTTATTCCAGAATAGGATACAGCGGCATAAAACGGAGGGGAGGGGTGGTGTAACAAATGCCAACGATCGTTTTGTGCGACTACGCGCTTCCTCTGGGCATAACAGGAAGTGACGACATCACATCTTAAGAACCTCCTCACAGCTGTCCCACGTTACATGACGGCACTTAGATCACCAACCCAGTGTAGAAATATCACATAACAATTACATCACATAAATACAAACTAACAATTAAACACATGCTGAGCACCAACTTAAGAGCTGGATGAATGAAGATTGAAAAGTGATTGGTGTTATGGTCATTCTTGCGGTCTGTATGTCCGTAGAGGATATAGACTTAACTCCTTGGTGCCCGATGCTGTGCCTTCTTTGGAGTATATCCTATTGAATATATTCTGTTTAGTCGGAGCACATGTGGGTATATCTATGGAGTCTGCAAGTGCAACTGAAGACAATATGGACACAGACACTTTTACTTCTTTAGCGGCAGGACGTGAGGACGTGGATTTTTTTTTACTCGGTGTAATGATCAAGAAGAGGTTAAAGTTTTGAGCACTCGCTTATTTGAGCACCATGTTTTTAATTTAGCAGAAAAAGAAGTGCGTTTGTTTTGGACCTTTAGTACCCTGCAATTATATGTTGAATGTAAGAGATCACAGAGAGGATTAAGAATATATAAAGAGATTGCACAATATGGTGATGATCAAGATTTTGAGAAAAAGTGGAAAGAGGCTAATATTGAACATTCTTTAAATCTTACTAAAATTGTTTTGGAGAAATCACAGACGGATTATGAGTGTGTTCAAAAGGATTTGACATTGGCGAAGTCAGTACTACAAAGAAGGTTGTCTGAAACACAGTGGAAGATGTTCCTGCGTAAATTGGAAACAAGTTTAGTCACAATATAACAAGAGATTTTCTAGAATCGCTAAACAGAGGAGGCAAGGGAAGAAAAAGAAGATGGAATATTGGACAACGGGCTCTGATTCTAGTCCTACAGAAGATAATGTGAATGGACATCAGTCTATTAAATCGATGGGTGCTTTGAGTGGCTCCTCATCATCAGGCCCTTTAGGCGGTGCATTCGCCGAGGAGGGCGCAAGAAGAAAAACCGCACCTCCGAGAGGAGGGGGGTTCAAGAGGAAATACGTCTCTTGGAGGTAGTAGAGACATGTGACCCTCAAGACTTCACAAGTCAACGGGGGTGAGTGATGTTAATACCACTAATGTTACTAACCTGTCTCATTTAGAACTGAGCCCTGCAGCCCGTTCCTTATTATCGAAAGGTTTGAACTTTTGTTTAAGTTGTAAATTTGACTATTGTCAATTTGAGATTGATTTAGGGAAATGCTTAAGAAAATTTAATTTATTTAAGATTTTTAAAAACAAACGAGAAGTCACTGATGTAGTTCATGAGGAGGAGTGCATTACTTACTAAAATTAGTAAGTTAGATTTTTGTCTGGGTGATAATATATCTGAAACAGATCAGGAGGTATTATTTGACCTTTTAGACATGTTGGAGGTAGACCCTAATGAGGATATTGATCCTCAAAGTATTTCAGAACAATTTCTTGGTGGTATTAAGAGTACGTTCTTTTCCCCTTTGTCACCGGGCTCGGAGTTATTTAATTTCAATAGAGCAGTACTAGGTGATGTGAAAGCATTAATATATCCTGAAGTACCTTTGAACCTATCTTCTGGAGAATTAAAAGTACTGAAAGAATTGAAAAATGACACAAATATAGTACTGAAGCACGCTGACAAAGGGGGCAATATAGTGTTTATGGACAGTTCATATTATGAGTTTGAAGCCATGCGGCAATTGAACGATACAAGTACCTATGAAATATTACAGGGTGATCCAACTCAGAATTATCTGATTGGATTGCGTTCACTATTACTAAAGGGTAGAACTATCAGGTTTTTATCAAAGCATTTGGCAGAAAAATTACTCCGATTAACACCTTCTAAACCAAATTGGTATTTTTTTCCTAAGATACACAAATGTTTAACACATCCACCGGGTCACCCAATTGTTGCAGGGAGGGGCTCTGTAATGGAACCCTTGTCCCAATATTTGGATTGGCTGCTTAGACCAATCTTGGTGAGTGTCCCATCGTTTCTCTTGGATACTAAAATTTTGTTACAGAATTTGAATAGCCTAACAGTGTCCCCTGATTTTAAGTTTGCAACAATTGATGTTGTAAGCCTTTATTCTACAATCAGACATAATGATGGATTAAAGGCCATCATGTCTTTTTTGGGTAAGACCAATAGAAATTCACAGCAAATTGCATTTATTGCTGAGGCTTTAAATTTTGTTTTGGGTCATAATGTGTTTAGATTTAAAGAGACTTGGTCAGCGCAGACAACAGGGACTGCTATGGGGACACCAGTAGCATCCACGTTTGCTAACTTATTTTTGGCACATTGGGAAGAAAATTACATCTATAATGTTAAAAACCCATTTTTTAAATATATAGCTCCTTGGTCTCGATTCATAGATGATATTCTTGTTGTTTGGTCAGGAACAGAGGAACAATTTCAGGAATTAGTGAGTTATATCAATGTGAACGAGGTTAATATGGAATTTACTGCAACATTTGGTGATGTCATTGGTATTTTTGGATGTGGAAATAGTGATAGATGAGGATCATATTATAACGAAAGGTTATCGAAAACCAACAGCTACTAATGCGTTATTGCATTATGAGAGTTTTCACCCTGGTTACGTACATAGGTCTTTACCCTATGGTAAATTTTTAAGATTAAGGCATAACAGTAGTGAATATAGTGACTTTCTCGAGCAATCATTAGAATTAACCCAAAGATTAAGAAATAGGGGTTATAATGAGGATTTAATCTCTAATGCATTTAATAAGGCTAACCATCAGGATCGGAAAAATCTCTTGTACAAAAAAACTTGTCAAAAAGAATAATGAAAGACCAGTCTTGTCATTTCTATATAGCAATATGTCAGAGATTATTAAGAATGCGATAAGGAAGAACTGGCATATACTAAATAGTGATGAAGAACTACAACAAAAGACGAGTTTGACTCCTATTATTACCTTTCACAGATGTCGTAATCTTAGAGATAAACTTTTTCATGGTAGACTTCCCCCTCTCAGTAAGTCCAATTGGCTAACAGAGGCAGCACCATGAGGTAATCATAAGTGTGGTAACTGTTCATTTTGATGAAAAAGGTAAAAATTGAACCCGCCTCAAACAAAGGGGAAGATCAGAAGGCAGCCAAATAATGACTAAGAATCGCTAGAAAAAGGAAA
>JAODAL010067667.1:0-17185 GCA_025379985.1 Phyllomedusa bahiana | reverse complement strand
ACAGAAAAAAATGTAAAAAAAAAAAACTCCAAGGGCTGGACAACAGAGAAAAAAGGGGAAAACGGGAATAAACAGTAAAAGAAAAAAGGGGTCAAACGGGGCCAGTCCATGCTTGTGGCAATGCAAAAGTAAAAAAAATCCGGGATCAGTAAAATTTAAAATTAAAGACATCAACCCAGAAAAATAAGGAATCCTAATCAAAACCAACAGAAATAACCCAAGGGAAACCGCACAAAAACATCGGCAAAAAGCACAGAAAGACTGATTTTTAAATTTTTTAACCCCACCTCACCCCTTTGATTAAAACCCCCAAAAAGGTTGAAACTGATACAAGTTCCATCCCAACCTCAGGCTGAGACAAGGCAACAGGCATGAAAGAGTTTTTCATCAACCATTTTTAAATTTTTTAGCTTTTTTAAGGTTGATAAGGTCCCAGCCCCAAAATTTACATAGCCAAAAATAAATCATAGGTTTTTGTAAGCATATTTAGAGCAGACATCCCTTAAAGAAAACCTCTTGTTGAAAATATACAGATTTCCGCTGTAGACACATTTTTTTAGGGAGAAAAAATAAAGCTGAGATTGAAAATTACATTGATCACAATTTTTACAAGGGGCTTTGGGTCAATATTTCCCAATTTAATACAAGGGGTATTTCGGGGGAAACATTGAACCTTGGGGAATCACACCCCCACCATACAAATGTCACAGTTTTCCCAAATCTGGGCCCCATGTGAAACTCCCAAGACCCCCAAAATTTACCCATGAAAAATTTTAAATTTGGGAAAAAACCATCTTTTATTGGGAAAGGGGGAAATTTTGTAAATTTGGGTCCAGAGTGCCTGCCCTATATCTGGGGAAACTACTTTGTTCTGTATTTGCTTTTTACATGTGCCAGGATGAGACCCCTTTTGGGCACCAGGAGAGGGGGGACTCCTTTTCTTTTTTTCTGGTCCCTTTGTGTATCCCGGAAAAAAAATCAAAAAAAGCTCTTTCCCTCAACAAGCACCTCTTTACTGGTTTGTTTTTTATTAAAGGACTTGTTTTAAGTTTGTATTATTAATTTGTTCTTTTTTTATAATCCAAATTTTTAAAATTATTTAAAATAATTTTTTGGGGGTTTTTTGGGTTCAAAATATAAAAATTTTGTCCGGGTTTTGTATTTCCTAAAATGTTTGGGGACAACTTAAAATTCAATGGGGGAAAATTTTGTCTGAATAATAAGTAATTTATTCATTTTGGAATAAGTGTACTATCCTTCCTTGTGATTGCCCAACTATAAAACCACACCATAACAGGGAGAACTGTTAATAAAATTGACAAAGGACGCCCACCTAAAACCCCCGGCCCAATTTTAAAATTTGTTTAAATTTTCCCCAATATATATTTTAATCTTTCAAAAAAACATGTATTACTTTTTTTAGCTTCTTCATCTCTAAAAAAGTAGTTTGGGACTGCTTTTTACATCCAATGGTTTCCCTTTTACTGGGGACAAACGGAGTTAACATTGTTTGGGGGCTACGAGCAAACATTATAAGATTTCTTCTTAAAGTCCTAAAATTTAAAGTTAACTTTTCACAAATGTTGCAAATTTTTACACTAAATTTTTTTTTTTGGGGAATGCCCTTTGAAATTTTTTTGGAAAGTTTTAAAAAAATATTTTTTAATATTAAAAAATTTCTTAAACAAAAAAGCCCAATATCTCATCTTTTTTTGGAATGACATTTGAAACCCCACAATTTATATTGAGAAGTTTAAATTTGGGTATTGACCATAACATACTGTATATGAAATAATGGGATTCTCAAAAATTCCCTTAAATTTCTGCTATTGCTTTTTAACACCCCGTGTATACATAAACCCGCTAGGTCGGGCAGTATCTGTAAAGATAAAGAATTTTGGACTATTTTTTTAAAAAACCCTACACATTATGGAGCCCTCTAATTTGCTTAAACAACTTGCAGAGAAACATTTTTTTTATTGAACAGATTACAATTTTAAGGATGAAAATATTTTGGCTATAAAAAAAAAAAAAACCCCCTTTTAAAACCTTTCCATGCAAAATGGGGGGTTTAAATTTTCACACTTGCCCAAAACTGCAGGTATCCTTTTGCTACAAAATTTGATTTTCAAAAATTTTTAACCATTAGCCAGCCCCTCAAAAAAAAAAAGAATAAAATAAAGAATATGCTAAACCCAAACCTAAATAATTTCAGACTTAGGAAGTAAACCCTTTTCGGGAATTTTTTTAATAAAACTGCTATAAAATTTCCGCTAAAGGGCAGAAAACCCAAATTTTTTTCTTTTTTTCGTGATTTTTTTAAGGGAAGAAGCCTTATTTTAAGAAAAGGCTTTTTTAAAAATTTTTAAAGATAGCAATATCCAGGAAAGTGGGCCCCTTTTAACCCCAAAAACTACTCCCAAATTTTTCAATGTGCATTTCATTTGTAAAAGGCCCGGTACAAAAATTTATTTTTGGGTTTTTTCTTTTTCTATGATTGTTAATTTGTTTTTTAACTAAGAGGGGCAAATTTGGGTTTAAAAAGGGAAGGGGAATTCGTTTAGAATTTCGGGAAAAACCCTTGGGGTTCGAAAGAAGCCCAAATTTTGGGGGTACATGGGGTGAACGAAGTGTCCCTTTTGATTGTTTAAAATGGTTTGCGAGCACAGGGGCGCTACAGGGGGGCAAAGCACTCGGGGAGGAAAAAGGGCATAACTTGCATGACTTTGGTGCAAGATGAAGCCAAATCAGAATTCTGTGATTCCCCGGGCACTATATAATCCCGGGCGCGATGCCCGGGAGCTCACCCTCTCACTGTGCTATCAGGGAAGGTCTGCTGCGGCTGATAGCCTTACTGAAAATTTGATTTTTTATATAGCATTTCGGGGGTGTTCAGCTTGTTTAGAACTGTTCTCTTTAAAGTTCATTTCTAATTTTTTTGGGGGTTTTGGGTCTGAAATCCAGTGTGCCCACTGCACTGCAAACATTTAATACCAAGTGGGTCTAAGCCATTCCTGTTGTATTCATTTTAAAAAAACACATTTTTTAAAATACAAACCACTTTCATTTTTTTCCTGCTCAATTCATGCGCAATTTTCATCCCGGAGTTAATTAACGTTTTTTTGCTGGGGGCCGACCCCCAAAAAACCGTCTTTTTTAACGCCAAAAAAATACATTTTTTCCGTACCTAATTCACAAGCAAAGGGGTTTAAATTTCAACGTATCTCTTTGTGTTGGAGAAAAAACACCAATTTAACCCTACACAACTACTATTTTGTGACCCAATTCCTTTGGGGCAATTTACATCCAGGGGTTTTCTTTAAGCGTTGTTTTGGGTGGTGTGCTGACAAAAAAAACCGTCTTTTTCAACCCCCAAAATATATCATTTTCCTGTAGCCAATTCACAACAAAAATTAAATTTCAAATGTACCTTTTTGTGTGGCGTAGGGGAAAAAACCCCAATTGTAACACCTACAAAGCTACTATTTGTGCGGCTCAATTCTTTTGGGGCAATTTTAAAACCAGGGGGTTTAAATTTAAGCTTGTTTTGCTGGTGTGCACAAAAAAAAACCTTTTTTCAACGCCAAAATATTAATTTTTTCCTTAGCCAATTCACAAGCAAAGTTTAATTACAACATATTTTTATTTTGGGGCTAGAAAACACGCAATGTAACCGCTAAAAAGCACTATTTTTGCGGCCTTCTTTGGCGAAATTTTTATCCGGGGGTTAATTAAGCTTGTTTTGCTGTGTGCTACAAAAAAAAACCCTTTTTTTCAACCCCAAAAATATAAAAATTTTTTTCCTGTCCTAATTCACAAGAAAAGGGTTAAAATACAACTGTATCTCTTGTTTGTCGTAAAAACACCAATTTAACACCTACAAAGCACTTTTGTGCGGCTCAATTCTTTGCGCAATTTATACCGGGGGTTAAATTAACCGTTGTTTTGTGGTGTCTGACAAAAAAAAACCCGTTTTTTTCAGCGCCAAAATATATAAATTTTTCCTGTACCTAATTCACAAGCAAAGTTAAATTTTACAACTGTATCTCTTGTTGTTGGCGTAGAAAAAACCCCAAAAGTAAACCCCTCAAAGCTACTATTTTGTGGTGCTCAATTCTTTGGCGCAATTTAACATCCAGGGGGAATATTAAGCGTATGTTTGCTGGATGTGCTGACAAACAATAAACCGTCTTTTTTCAACGACAAAATTATATACAATTTTTACCTGTAGCCTAATTATGACGAAGGTTAATTAAGCTCTGTTTGTGCTTTTTAAACATTTTAGTAAAACACATCAGTGTTTTTAAACGACACATAACAGTAAATTTTTTCCTGGCCATTTGTGGAAGCGCAATTTATATCCCAAAGTGTTCCCAAGCTTGTTACTGGGTTTCATTTGGAGTCAAAAACAGGGTGGTATATTCTATCGTATACAGATATCATCATCAAACCAGTGTCTGTACATTTTTAGAACAAACAGTATGTCAACAGAGTGTGGCAGGCTCTTGCACCTGCGCGTTGGCAAGTTGGCACAACATACCTGGAACCGGCCGTGACGCTGAAAACAAATGAGATGATGATGTAAGCCGACCGCCAAACCCCCCCCTTGGGAGCCGGGTGGAGGCAAGGCTAAATCTCGTCATGAGAAGAGGGGCGTACAGCTTGCGCGTCAGGCATCAGCGCAGCCAGCAAGTGGGTCGGTGTGGCCGTGAGTCAGCAGGATGAGCAGCAGAGTGTGAATGTCTGGGAGCCAAGCGGCCACGGTTTAAAAAATCCGCTTCGCAGGTCCAAGAAAGTAGCGGCACAATGGCCTCAGCGAGGCAGCGGGCGGCAGTAGTCAGAAGGTGCGGAGCGTTGGGCGGTAAAATCCGATATTCGGCGGTGTGGGAAGTTCATTGCTAAGACACCAGAGGAGCCGAAATTGGTATATGTAAAATCTGTGGGCAGAAATGAAGCGTGCCAGGGAGCTAACTTGGCACAACGGGGCCCCTGCGTCAACTCACTATGGCCAGCGTCACCCATCCAGTGGCCTGGGGAAAACGTGGCTCAATGTGTGGTCCATCCCTGCCCGCCTGGCAGCAACAGCAGCAGCAGCAGCGCTCAGTGCACGCATGCCATTGGCAGCCAGTCAAAGGCCCACCACCTCGCAGAAGGGAGCTGTTTCTCTATGACATCCTCTGCCAGTCCAGATGCTCCTGCTCCTCGCTACTCATGGCCACCAGCAAGTCGTTCAGCGAGGCGATTGCAAAGAGACAACAGTATGCGCCAATCCCATCCTAAGGTTGCAGCACTGAACCGTGCTCCTGTCCCAAAGTTGTTGGTATGCAGTTCCCTCCCATTCCAAATGGTGCAACATATCAGAGGACTAATGGCTTGTGCCGAGCCGAGATGAGAGTTGACCAAGCCGTAATTCTATTTTCAAAAAGGCAGTACCAGCACTTCATAAATATGTAGAACAGCAGGTGGGTCAGTCCTTGAGCATAATCCGTTTGTTTCGCAAATGTCACGGCAGCGCGGATACGGTTCCTGGAGCTGTAACTACGGCCAGGCCATAACATGTCCTTTACGGCCCACTGGGTGAAATAGCTTCCTGCCCAGGCACACCAGCTAACTTTGGGACAGGAGACGCCCGTTTCTCCTCCACGTTGTCAACTGCTGCCCTGCCCAATGTCCGCTCCTCCTCCTCCTGCCATCACCACCATCTCAGCCTCCACAAGTACTGGCTCCATCATACCACATGTGAATGGCACAGCAGTGTCCACGCAGTTCTACACCTGGCTTGCCTCGGCGGAACGAAGTCCACACGGGGGAGGACCTGCTCCGCGACATGCAGCAAGAAATCGATGTGTGGCTTTTCTCCGCGCCAACTGCAAAATCGGAACCATGGTGACGGACAATGGGAGGAACATGGTGTCCGCGCTGCAACGAGGAGGATGGTTCCATGCGCCCTGCATGGCGCACGTGTTCAATCTTGGTTGTGAAAAGGGTTCCTGAAGTCTTTTCCACCGATCCTCTGAACATTCTGAACAATGGCCGCGGGGAAGTAAACTGTGCATGGCGACTTGTATCCATCTCGTACAAAGCAGGAACACCCCCTCGAGTTGCAGCGGCAGAACGGCCTCCCCCAACCACACTGATATGCGATGTTCCACCCCTGGAATTCCAGCCTGTCACATAGTTTGGAGTCCCCGACTTTATGAACAGAGAAAGGTGCCATTAACGATTTTTGTGATGATCCAGGCAGTACAGAAGTACTCCCCTGTGGTAAACTTTATGTCAGCCAGTGGCAGCTCATGCGTGACACCTGCCGTTTGTGTTGAGGCCATTCGCGGAGGCGACGTTATTTGTCAGTCGCCTAGGACTACGGGTGAATAACTCATTCTACTGGCTTCTTGTCCGGAACAGATTGCTGGAAAAATCTGTCTGAGGGACAGGGACTGGAGACGTGGTGACTACATCTCGTGGCCAGCATGAGTCCGGTGGGTGACTGAAATGGAGGAGGAGGCATTGAGCAGAAAGCATGTCTGGTGAAATGAGAGGATTTTCCTACCCAGCGTGGACAAGAGAAGGAGGAGCAGGGCAGCTGGAGGAAGGGTGAAGGAAGATGAGGAAGACGAGGACAGATGACTCCCCAAGCACCGAGTGCAGTATACATGAGGGAAATGGAAGGCAGGGAGCCCCTGGAGTCACTTGTGGCAGATGGCCCCACATGGCCTATTTGCCTTGTGCTAGTGACACCAGCCTAATAGTCATCATCCGGGCAGAGGGATGACTATTCTGCTCTCCACCCTATTGGACCCTCGCTACCGGTCCAAATGGAGCTTTTTTTCCCAGCAATGAGAGGGAAGACAAACTCAAATACTATAGGAAATCCTCCGTAATCAGTTGGCCGCTGCCTATGTGCGGCCTTCGTCCATCCTCTGACAGGTCTGACCGGGTGGTTCCTCATCGCTCACCGTACTACTGCCGCGGCAGCTGAGGGAAGGTGGGGGGTAGGAGCAGTAACCACTCCATCAGTTAGGTAACCTAAGTCCTGGAGTCACTGATGAGCAGCTTCCTTCACCCGCCTAGTGAGGAGGCAGTCGCCAGCATTCAGCTTGCACAACAGGACCTGGAGCAGTCCCTGAACCAAGACAGGTTGTGCGCTCTTGGATAGCACTCTGCCACCTCAGTTAGAAGATCCGTGGACTACTGGGCAGCAAACTGATGTGTGGCCGCAACTTGCCGAGTTTGCAGTGGAGAAGCTGTCCGCCCGGCCAGTAGTGTGGCATCAGAGCGGGTGTTCAGTGTGGCGGGGGCCATCGTTACCCCCAAGGAGAAACTCCGCTGTCCACGGGAAATGTGGAACGACTGACCTTTGCTCCAGATGAATCAGGCGTGGATCGCCAGGATTTCCACCACACCAAAAATGCCTTAGGTGTCAGTCTGGGTTCCATCTACCTGCCTCAGCCACTATTCTGATGGCCGCACCGCGCCTGATTCACACATTTCTTCTGACTGTTTCTCCCATCTGCCTACCACCATCTTTACCAGGTGGGACTGGTATTGCCCCCACCTCACACTGCTGTCATTGTGCCACTCTATGACCCATGCTGCGCTGCTGTTGCTGTTGTGCCGTGACATCCACACTGAGTGTCATTGTGTCCACTGGATCGACCTCATGCTGCTTGCAGGATTGGCTGCTGCCGATGTCCTCCCACACTGGTGTCATCTGTGGTGCCACTGCCTGACCTCATGCTGCTGCCCCGGCCGCCGTTACCTCCACTCTCAGTCATTGTGCCACTCCTTGGGCTTCCTCCTGTTTAGCCCACCTTCAGAATGTCATTGTGCCCTCCTCTGAACTCATGCTGCTGCTGTGACTCCTGTTCAGTGCTCCTCCACACTGTGTCATTGTGCCACTACGCCTAACCTCAAGCTGCCGCCATGCCGTGACCTCCCTCTCAGTCATTGTCCATTTCTGTGGCTTCCTCCTGTTTTGGCCACATCCAGGAAATGTCCTTGTGCCACTGCCTGATCCATGCTGCTGCTTCGTGACCTCCACACATTTGTGATTGTGCCACTGCAGTGGCCTAATACGGTTTTGGCCACCCCATAATTTCAATGTGCCACTGCCTGAGATTCATACTGCTGCGCCGGTGACCTCCACACTGTGTGATTGGTGCCACTCTGTGGCCTAATACTGTCTTTGGCCGCGCTCCAGAATGTCATTGTGCCACTGCCTGATTTTTCATACTGCTGCCCGCGTGACCTCCACACTGTGTGATTGTGCCACTCTGTGGCCTAATACTGTTTTGGCCGGCTCCAAATGTCTTGTGCCACTGGCCTGTATCTCATGCTGCTGTTGTCGTTACCCCACACTGTAACATTGTGCACCTCTGTGCCTAATACTGTTTTCCGCCTCCAGAATTGTCATTGTTGCCACTGCCTGATCTCAATACTGCTGCCGCCGTGCCCTCCACACTGTTGGTGATTGTGCCACTCTGTAGGCCTAATAATTGTTTTGCCTGCCTCCATAATGTCATTGTGCCACTGCTGATCTCATACTGCTGCCCCGCCCTAGCCAGTGGACCTCCACCACTGTGTGATTGTGCCACTCAGTGGTCTAATACTGTTTAGCCATCTCCATAATGTCATTGTGCCACTGCCTGATTCTCATACTGCTGCGCGGCCGTGGACCTCCACAACTGTGTGATTGTTCCACTCTGTGGCCTAATACTGTTTTTGCCCGCCCTCCAGAATGTCCATTGTGCCACTGCCGATCTCATACTGCTGCCGGTGAAGCCGTGACCTCCACACTGTGTATTGTGCCACTCTGTGTGAGCCTAATACTGTATTGCCGTCCCTCCAGAATGTCATTGTTGCCACTGCCTGATCTCATACTGCTGCCTGCCGTGACCTCCACACTGTGTGATTGTGCCCTCTTTGGCCTGATACTGTTTTAGGCCGCCTCCAGAAATGTCATGGGTGCCACTCGGACCTGATCTCATACAGCTGCCGCCGTGACTCCAACACTGTGTATTGTGCGCACTCTGTGGGCCTAATATGTTTTTGGCCGCCCTCCAGAATGTCATTGTGCCACTGCCTGATCCATACTGCTGCCGCCGGGTGACCTCCACACTGTGGTGATGTGGCTCACTCTGTGACTCTAATATTGTTTTGCCGCCTTCCAGAAAATGTCATTGTGCCACTGCCTGACCTCATCTGCGCCACCGTGACCTCCGCTCTCAGTCATTGTGCCATTCTGTGGCTTCCTCCTGTTTTGCCACCTCCAGAATGTCCTTGTGCCACTGCCTGATCTCATGCTGCTGCTGTCGTGACCTCCACACTATGTGATTTTGCCACTCTGTGGCCTAATACTGTTTTGCCACCTCCAGAATGTCATTGTGCCACTCTCTGACCTCATGCTGCTGCTGTGACTCCTGTCGTGCTCTCCACACTGTGTCATTGTGCCACTGCCTGACCTCATGACTGCTGGCCGCCGTGACCTCCGCTCCTCAGTCAATTGGTGCCACTTCTGTGGCTTCCTCGTGTTTTGCCACCTCCAGAATGTCATTGTGCCCGCCTGACTCATGGCTGTTGTGGCTGCCGCCGTCACCTCCACACTGTCACTAATGTTCGCCACCTGAAGCTCACACTGTATTTTTCCAGCTTTCACTGGCATGACTTTATCAGGCTACAGTTCCCGCTTGATTTTTTGCCATTGTGTGCCCTCTTATGCCCAGGAAGGATTTTATAGTGAAGCGATTCTAAGAGCGGCGCAGTCATCTGCGTGTCATACAAAAACATAACATTGTATGAAGAGACCAAAACCAAGCTCCCTCTGCATATTTAATGCATAGGCACAGACGTATCAATCTAACAGCACACCTGCAGGGCTCTGTGCACCCCCCCGGGAAATAGCTGCTTTTTAAACGCGATTCATGTCGAAGTAATTCGGACGCGAATATAATTTTTTTGTCGGAAAATTCGGCGAAGTGAACCGAATCGAATTTTTTGAGAAATTCGCCATCTCTAGTTTATAAACTATTGTTGAGGCGATTTTTATCGACAAAGTTGAGAATCGGCAATGTTTTTTTAATGATGATCCGAAATTTCAGATCATGCGATAATAAAGGTTAAAAATCTGTGCATCATCTTATTAAGATTGGCGCCATTTTACGCAAAAAGGTGCAAAAAATACCGTGTATCAATACTCAGAAAAGTAAAAAGAACCAACACAACAGATACGTGTTTTTTTGACTTTTGCGCACCCTACTTTGTTCATTGACGCATCATCCCCAAAATCTAAAACAGCAGATTCTATAGTCACCACAGGTGAATTGAATAAGGTGCAAAAAATACCCGAGAATTATTAACTAAAAACATAACAGACAGACGTGTTTTTTGACTTTTGCGCACCCAGCTTTGTATGCATTGACGCAGCATCCACGTAAATCTTAAACAGCAATTCCTATAGTCACCAGAAGTGAATTGAAAGGTGCAAAAAATACCGTGTATTATACGAAAACATAACAGATATGAGTTTTTTTGCACTTTTGCCGCACCCAGCTTTGTTCATTGACGCATCCTCTACGTAAAACTTAAAACAGCAATTCTATATTCACCACAGGTGAATTGAAAGGTGCAAAAAATACCGTGTATTATTCGTACACATAAAAGATAAGTGATTTTTGACTTTTGCGCATCACCATCTTTGTTCATTGAATCATCATCCACGTAAATCTAAAACAATCAATTCTATAGTCACCACAGGTGAATTGTGAAAAGGTGCTAAAAAATACCGAGTATTAAACGAAAACATAACAGATACGTTTTTTTTGACTTGTTGCGCAACCTCAGCTTTTTTGTCTTGACGCAGCATCCACGTAAATCTTAAAACAAGCATTCTAATGGTCACAACAGTGAATTGAAAGGTGCAAAAAAAACCCTGTATTATACGAAAACATAAAAGATTCGTGATTTTTGAATTCTTTTGCGCACAAAGCTTTGTTCATTGACGCAGTAAAAATACATCCACGTAAATCGTAAAACAGCAATCTATAGTCACCCACAGGTGAATTGAAAGGTGCAAAAAATACCATGTATAATAACGAAAATATAACAGATACGTGTTTTTTTTTAACTTTTGCGCACCCAGCTTTGTTCATTGACGCATCATGCCAGCGGAAATCTAAAACATGCAATTCTAATAGTCACCACAGGTGAATTGAAAGGTGCAAAAAATAACCGTGTATTATACGAAAACATAACAGATACGTTCTTTTTGACTTTTGCGCACCCAGCCTTTGTTCAATTGACGCAGATCCACGTAAATCTTAATAAAACAGCAATTCTATAGTAAACCACAGGTGAATTGAAAGGTGCAAAAAATATCTGTGTATTTAATACGAAAACATAACATATACGTGTTTTTTGACAATTGCGCACCCATCTAATTTCTTTGACGCAGCATCCACGTAATCTTAAAACAGCTAATTCTAAAGTCACCACAGGTGAATTGAAAGGTGCAAAAAATACGAGTATTATAACGAAAACATAACATATACGTGTTTTTTGCTTTTGCGCACCCAGCTTTGTTCATTGACGCAGCAACCAATAAATCTTAAAACAGCAATTTTCTTATAGTCACCAAAGTGAATTTAAAGGCTGCAAAAAATACCGTTGTATATAAAAAAACATAACAGATACGTGTTTTTTTTGGACCTTTTGGCGCACTACCAGCTTGTTCATTGACGCGCATCCACGTAATATCTTAAAACAGCAATTCTAAAACCACAATGAGAATTAAAAGATGAGCAAAAATACCGTTTTATTATACAAAACATAACAGATACGTGTTTTTTGATTTTTTTGCCCCAGTCCAGATTTTTGATAAACCCCTTTCATTTAAATTAAATCGAGTAATTTGTTTTTACTAAGGATTTGTGAATAGCTGTGATTTCCGTTTTTTTAAAAGACTTTCCAAAACTATTCATACCTTCTTAAAATTTTTAATTTCTGAACATGGAGCGAAATGCAGGGGTAAGCGAGCAAAGAGGGGTTAGCACATGGAGGAAAGGGGTACAGAGAAGGTCTCCTTCCAGTGCTGGCGAAAACACACATGCCAGCGGATCGTCATTTTTGCAGGCCGCGGGCCTGTCATCGTGGGTTGGGGGCCCCTGTGAATCAAAGTAACAACATCGTCGCCTATTGTCCTTCAGGGTTTAATCCCAAACCTCATCTAGATCTTCCCCTCCTCGTTCCCCCAGCACGGCCACAAATGTCGTCACAGCCATCACCTCTGCCCAACATGAAGCAGCCCAAAAATTCAACTCGGACCCCTACTTTTGGAAATCCTTGCGAAGCCCCTTTTTGATACAAAACGTTTGGGGTCAAAAGGGCATTTTAAAAAAGATCAAAAAATAATTAGTCTGCCTGACGCCCATTACTGATCCATCAGGAGGTTTAAGGAAGCCGGTCAATACGGCAAAAACCCCCGGCCTGGGAACGCCTTGCAGTGCCCCTTTGCTTGTAGCCCCAGCTTCTGGTGCAGAAAGTCAGGGGACGACCAAGTCACCTGTGTTGAGATGAATGATGACGACATTGCGATCCATCCTGGTCCTTTTTTCCGCAGAATTTGCTTGCGAGCGCTTCATTAGTGGACGAGGGGGAAGACGATGGGGTATGTTCCCTACGGGGCCCGCCACAAAAAGGGAGGGCGGTCGCAGAATCCGCTGATATGATTCCGCCAGCCACGGCAGGGCAAACCCTGCTCCTCGCTTTTCGCCGTCAAAAAGTCCAGGGCCTCTCAACCCGGGCCTTCTTTTACAACCTCTGATTCACCCCGATGTCAAGGGCCCCTTTTCCGTAAAAGAATAAGTAGAGGAAGAACCTTAAGGGTTAACCACCACCAACATGCCCCAGTCACATCAGGAATCATGAGTTAAATGGAGGGAACCTTTGGGCCAAAAAAAAGGGCCGACCGACCCGGCCTCCAACCACTTACAACCCCCCTGTCTCCGCCTCCTCCTCCCCCCCACCACCCAAACGTTCCTCACTCCCCATGTCTCTCAGAGTCATATCCCGGGATCAGACTCCGCCACTCCACCGTCGCCCGAGTTTCCCCACACCACCAAGACCCACCTACCCCCTTTTCCTCCGCCAGTTTGACAACCTGCACGCCGTACAGCGGCCATCTAGCAGCCACCCTTCTTCTCCAGGTTTGGGGGCAAAGAAACACTTTAACCCAAACCCTCCCAAAACCCAAAAGCCTGAATGTCGGCATTGCCCGGGTTTTGGCCCTTTGGGAAAATTGCCTTTTCCCTCTGTGGGCACAGATGGGTTCCGCCACATCAAAAACCCCCCGCCTGCCCCCAATACCAGATGCCCAGCAGGCATTTTTTTGCCAGAAAAACTGTCCCTGCCCTGGCCAGCCACGGTCACTAAATTTCAAGCGCGTTTTCTTTATCTGGTCCGGAAAAGTCCACTCACCACCGACACAGGACTAGTAAGCACGGCCAAAGCCGCATATCTCTGTGACAGACAGTGGGTGAGCTGGTGGATGTCCCCTGGGTTGACGGTGGCTCTCGGGTCGGGGCCACGCTCTTCAAAACCGCAGGAGGTGCAGGCTCTTTCCCCCAAGTCCCCTGGTGGGATCACCTGCCCAGAGACACCAGGGCCGTGTCGAAAATTTAAATTTCCTTAGAACCTCCACACACAGGTCAGGGGCTGTGGACGGGTCTCCGCAACGAGACCGGCACTGCTGGGGGCAAGAACCTTTTGCCAGGCAAGGTGGGTGTGTAACGGGGCAAATCTGCTGGCCGCCCCTTTAAAATTGGAGGCTGGGAACATCCCTTGCCTGGGGGCATATAATGAACCTTGTCGCCAAATTTCTAAAACGCTAAACCCGGTCTGGACTGCCTGCGAGGGAAAGGCTCGAGGGCTGATTCGCACTTCCGCCGGGTCGCACCCCCGCTTTGTCCAGCTTGGTGGTTGCAACGTCAGCTCGCCTCCCCTCAACCCCATTGTTGACTGGCAACAGCTGGAATTCCCCCCTCCACATGCCCAGCGTTTGTGGCAGCACGCAATGCCATTACGAGCCGAAGTGACACAGGGCCTGACAAACAGGGGTGCGGCCCCGGGGGTGTTGACCCACCGAGAGTGGGAGGCGGGTGAAAGAGCCTGCACCATCCTTGCCATTTTGAAGAAGCCCCCAAAAAATGGTCTGGAAAAGCCCTTGTCAGCATGACCGAGGTTGGTACTTAGTTCGGGAACGATCGTTGGACAATCTAAAAACATCAGGTCCCGCCGCGCGGAGGAGGAACGGAAACAATGCGGACAGGGAGCCTTTCAGTCCCGAATCCAAAAGGCCCGACAGTTCAAAATTTTTATCGTTCTTCTTAGGCAGTGGTTCGGGATCCAGGCTAGTCAAGGCGCTCTCAAGTGCATCATCTGAGGCAAGTCAGGGCGTGTTAAAAGCTGTGCCGAGGAACGGAGGAGGGGATATTCCTAGACACCGACGTTCCCGGGGACGTCCCTGCCTTGGAAAGGGTTACGCAATTTTTAAAGGTGGAGGAGGAAGATGGGGAAATCATTTGCAGTGCCCATAAAACCCCAAGGCTTGGGAAATCAAGGCTCCATCTCTCCCAAGAGTGCTTGGATGTTTTCCATTTCCCCCAACATATCCCGCTTTAAGGCCACTAAAGGGAACAACATTTTTACGGGGGTGGCCACCCTCCTGGACCCCCGGTAAAAAACAAAACTCACACTTTCCCTTCCACCCACCCAAATAGAAGTAAAATGCAGGAAATGGAACCTTGCTTTTTGATCAACTGGAGAATCTGTTTTGTCTGTTTCACGTTCTTCAAATGTCAGGGTGGAACAACGTCAGCGATGTACAGCATAAAGTGCCAAGTAGTGTACGGAGCAGCAAAGGGAAGGGGGAAAGCCCAATGGGTGACCTATGGGAATCTTTTTTTAACCCTCACCAACGATGTAATCAGGGCACACATCCAAAACACAGAGACCACTTAAGATCATGGTGCACGACAACTGCCCCCCCTCAAAACCAATGTTTTTTGGGTGTTTCCGGACCCAATGAATTCTGGTACCAAAAAGGGGATAATGGCCCGAGCCGCTCGCCACGCCAAGAGGTGTTGTCCTGCCCCAAAAGCCAGCGCATATCCAGCGGGGGCTTCACACAGCTGGAGGGTAATTACAGACAAACCATCCGGGTTTCCACAATAAAGGGGTCTTTGACTTTTATCAAATAAAAAGGGATGGATCTCATAAAGTTTGGCCCCCAATTTCCGAGGTCACCGATTAGTCACCCCCGGTCTACTTCACATTCCCTTCAAAAAATGGTCCCCTTGAAAAAATTTTTTTTTTTAAAGATCTTTCTTTACTGCAATTTTTATTTTCAGACCCAAAATTCATTTTGCTGGTTTTGCTGTGGGAACTGTAAAAGACACCAAGGTTTTTATTTTTCTGTAAGATACAGCTATAAACATGGGCCCGGAACAGAAATGTGGCTTTTAAATGGGATTTTTTCCCCCACAATTTTTTAACAGTCTGAGGAAGCATTTATTTTAATTTTTTTGGGTCGCTGCTTTGAGGTAATATTCAAATAAATGTTGTTTCTAACAGACATTTTTTCTTCACAATTGTCAAAAGTGGCTCAAGGGTCATGTTTTGTATTTTTTGGGCATTTTGCTGTTTTAAAATTTCACTATACTACAGGACCATTCTAAAAAAAGTGGTTTTTAACAGACATTTGTTTTTCTTCCCAAAATTTTCAAAAAATGGCTCAAGGGCCAGTTTTTTTATTTTTGGGGGGTTTTTTGGCGGAAAAGCAGCTATACTACAGGGCCCTTTTGTAAAAAATGTGGTTTCTAACAGACATTTGTTCTTCACAATTGTCAAAAGTGGCTAAAGGGGTGATGGGTGCTGTCAAAAACAGGAATAGGTGGGACACTGTTAATGGACACATATTGCAAATGACTTGTTTTTGCAAGATCTTTAAAATAGCTAGCAATTCCTGTAGTGAGACAACCCATTTAATACAATAAAAAAAAGAGAAACAAAGATGTGGCGGGATTCCATCTTATTTTTAAAATGTGTTTTCTAGAATTAAACTACTAAAAAACTTGCATGCACAAAATAGCTGATACAAATATTCCTCTGAATTGTACAAGGGGGGTTTCAGGAAGACTTGAACAGATGTCGGTTACCCAGGACAGGTATAGTCAATGTCCAGTTCAACTAAAATGATGGTTAAAAGATTTCCTTTCCCGGCACATTTTTTAAACTGTGGGTCATGCGGTTTGGGGGTTTATGCTGTGGCCCAGGAACAGATATAGTCAATGTCCAGTTCAACTAAAAAAGGTGGTTCAAAGACTCCTTTTTTTCCGGCACTTTTTTAAATTTGTGGGTCAGACAGGTTTGGGGCTCATTCTGTGGCCCAGGACAGATATAGTCAATGTCCAGTTCAAATAAAATGGTGGTTCAAAGACTCCTTTTACCGGCACTTTTTAATCTGTGGGCCATGCAGGTTTGGGGCTCATGTTGTGGCCCAGGACAGGTATAGTCAAAAGTCCAGTTTTAACTAAAATGGGGGGTTCAAAGACTCCTTTTCCCAGCACTTTTTAATTTGTGGGTCAGACAGGTTTAATAGTCATACTGCGGTACAGGACAGATATAGTTAATGTCCAGTTCAACTAAAATGGTGGTTAAAAACTCCTTTTCCCAGCACTTTTTAATCTGTGGGTCAGACAGGTTTAATGGTCATACTGACGTACAGGACAGATATAGTTAATGTCCAGTTCAACTAAAATGGTGGTTTTAAAAAACTCCTTTACCCGGCACTTTTTTAATCTGGGGGTCATGCAGGATTGGGGCTTATGCTGTGGCCCAGGACAGATATAGTCAATGTCCAGTTCTACTAAAATGGTGGTTGAAAGACTCCTTTTTTGGCACTTTTTAATCTGTGGGTCAGACAGGTTTTATGGTCATACTGTGGTACAGAACATTTATAGTCTAAGTCCAGTTCAACTAAAATGGTGGTTCAAAGACTCCTTTTTCCAGCACTTTTTCATCTGTGGGTCAGACAGGTTTAATGGTCATACTGCGGTATAGGACAGGTATAGTTAATGTACAGTTCAACTAAAATGGTGGTTAAAAGACTCCTTTTTTTGGCATTTTAAATCTG